>SJYA01002187.1:481895-502320 GCA_006410615.1 Neotragus moschatus
TTAACATCCTTGGAATAAAAAAAGCTGTTGGTTATCTATGTAAAAAAGAGGTATTTCATATTGTAACTATGTCTAGTCATTTCACTTATACATGTACATGAAATAAATATGTATACAGAAAAATTATTAAACCATGCTAAAAAAAATTAATCATGTTTATTTCCTGACATGCTGGTAAAGCAGGGACTGTTTTACACAGGTAGTTGGTAGTACTTTTTGTTTACTTGTTGTTGTTGTTTAGTTGCTAAGTCATATACAACTCTTTGTGACCCATGCGCTGTAGCCCACTAGGCTCCTCTGTCCATGGATTCTCCAGGCAAGAATACTGGAGTCGATTATCATTCCCTTCTCCAGAGGATCTTCAGAGCCACAGATCAAACATAGGTCTCCTGCATTGCAGACAGATTCTTCATCATCTGAGCAACCAGGGAAGCCCTTTTCTTTCCTTATGTTTGTTTATGTGCTTATATTTTTTATTTAGGTAATTTTATGTACAGTGAAAGGAACAGACTGTATGAGTAAAATTAGACATTTAAAAAATTTCAAGAAGTCTACAACCAAAAATACAATCAAGATATGAACATGTTCTATCCTTTGGAAAGTTTTCTCCTGTTCACTTCATTTTATTCTACTCNCTGCATTGCAGACAGATTCTTCATCATCTGAGCAACCAGGGAAGCCCTTTTCTTTCCTTATGTTTGTTTATGTGCTTATATTTTTTATTTAGGTAATTTTATGTACAGTGAAAGGAACAGACTGTATGAGTAAAATTAGACATTTAAAAAATTTCAAGAAGTCTACAACCAAAAATACAATCAAGATATGAACATGTTCTATCCTTTGGAAAGTTTTCTCCTGTTCACTTCATTTTATTCTACTCTCCAGAGGCAAACACTGTGATTATTTCTAGCAGATCTTGCTTACACATCTACTTCACCTAAATATAATTATGCATATATTCTCAATATGTCAGTCTATTTATCTTCAACATAATGATTTTAAGAAAAATCTCACTGTTCTGAGAAGCAGTAGATTTATTTTATTGCATAATATACAACAATATGCTTACACCCTCAACAGTTGAATTTTTTAACTTTCCAGTTGCTAAGATTTTTATTATTATGAATAGGTGTTGAATTTTCAAGTGATTTTACTATATCTACTGAAATAAATATCTTTCTGTCTAATAAGTGAAATTTTATTGTGTTAATTTTAAATACTAAATAAATTCTTCATTCCAGATATAAATCATACTCGATTATGTGATATTACACTTCTAATAGAGCACTGAATTCTCCTAAATATATATTAAAAAATTCTTCATAAATTATCACAGAAATTAGAAGAGGATGGAGTTCTTGCTACATTTTACAGGGAGAACATTATCCTGATACTAAAGTCAAGTAGAGTCTTTAAAATAAAACTATAGATTAATTCATTCATGAACAGAAACATAAATGCGGTTAATTTTATTTTATAGCAGTTCAAATCCAACAACATGTAAGATGCATAGTGTATCATTACCATGTTGGTGTTTTCCCTGGAATGTAGGTTGGCTTATCATATGAGGAAAAAAATAACAAAAACTAAACTATTTAACTTTATATGATAGATTGAATAATTTCTGATCCAAATGTCAGCATTTGAATTCCTGGAACATGTGAAGATGTTCACTTACATAGTCAAAGGGATTCTGCAGATGGTATTAAGCATCATGAGATGGAAAAATAGTTGTGAATTATCCAAGTGGCCCTGAAATTTTATTACAGGTGTCTATAAGAGAGAGAGAGCTTTAACCCCAGAATAAGAGTGCCAGAGTCATACAGTACAAGAAAGGCTAAGCAGTATCTAAAACTCTGTAGTACTATTATGGCAATAGACAAACCAAAGAAATAGGGTAAAAGTTTTAGAGGGAATGTCCATTTAAAAATGTATGATATTAAAATAAACTGAAGTTTAGAAAGAATAGAAAAGATACTATGCTACTGCTGCTGCTAAGTTGCTTCAGTCGTGTCTGACTATGTGCGACCCCATAGACGGCAGCCCATCAGGCTCCCCCGTCTCTGGGAGTCTCCAGGCTAGAACACTGGAGTGAGTTGCCATTTCCTTCTCCAAAAAGATACTATAATATATAATATAATGATGCTGAAGAAGCAGTACTGAAGAAAAATAAGTTAATCTCTATTTAACCCCAAAATAAATAACATATGAGCAAAAAAAAAAAAAAACTTACATTTTCTAGGCTTTGAAGGAGAAAGGGGCCATGAACCAAAAGACTGAAGGTAGTCTTTAGAAGGAAGGAAGTCTTTAGAAACCAAAGAAACAAAATCCTCCTAAAGCCTCTAGCAGGAAGAAAGTCTTGCCAACACACTGATTTTAGGCAAATGAGATCCATTTTAGATCTCTAGGACCATAAGAAAATTAATTTGCATTGGTTTAACACAAAATCATTTTTCAACACTGTTTTGGGTCACATGTTATAGCAATAATAGAAAATAAACCACATTAACAGACTAAATTCAGGAAAAAGCAAAGAAATAAAGTATGGTTAATAGAAAATACAAATAAGATGGTTAATCTTATATAATAGTATGTCATGTCATGAAATTTGCTCAGTCATGTCCAACTGTTTGCAATCTCATGGACTACACAGTCCATGGCATTCTCCAGGCCAAAATACTAGCATACTGGAGTGGTTAGCCATTCCCTTCTCCAAATGGTGATCAAGATAAAGGAAAAAGTGTAGAACACTCTGATCAAAAATGTTGATCAATTTTGGTAAAATAAAAACTAGATCCTCTTAAATGGTGTATGGTACAGGATGGAATAAAATTCAAATCATTCCTGTAATTAACCACATGGTAAAAAGTGAAAGTGTTAGTCACTCAGTCTTAGTGGATTCTACAACCCTAGGGACTGTAGCCTGCAAAGCTCCTCTGCCCATGGGATTCTCCAGGCAAGAATACTGGAATGGGTTGTCATTTCCTTCTCCAGGGATCTTCCCAACCCACGAATTGAATCCAGGTCTCGTACATTGCAGGGGTATTCTTTAGGAAGCCCAATAGAGAAGTCCACCAGGGAAGACCAATAATATGCTATCATGCACCCAAAATTCTGTTATTCTGTTAAGAGGTAGGCTCTTATGTTATGTGGTCTTAATAAATAAAACACAAAGTGATACAAAAAAAAAAAAAAACTTTTAAAGGTGATGAATATCTTCAGTACCATGATATGGGTGTGTGTATATGTCCCTGTGCACTAAGTCACTTCAGTCACGTCTGACTCTGTGTAAACCTATGTACTATAGGCTGTCAGGCTCCTCTGTCCATGAGATTTCTCCAGGCAAGGGTACTGGAGTGGGTTGCCATGCTCTCCTCCAGGGATTCTTCCTGACGCAGGAAATCGAACCAGGAACTCATGTCTCCTACATTGGCAGGCAGGTGCTTTACCAATAGCACCACCTGGGAAGATTGTGCATATGCCCAAACTCATCAAACTGTACATATTGACTATATGCAGTGTTTTGATTATCAGTTATGCTTTAATAAAGCTGTAAAATAGTTTAAAAAAACCCAGTTCTCCACTTTCAGTAACTGAGTGTTTTTTATTGTGCTAATAGTAATGTCAGGTAGCACCTAGCTCCTGTATCAGAGAAGAGAGTGTTTCTAGCAATCTGGTCCCACTTAAAAATTGCTGTGATTTTTGAGTCTTGAAAGTACAGATATCTGACTTGTAAGACTGGCACCATTAGTCTCAAGAAATTTTGGAATTTTTCAATATCCTTCTAATAAATTTTATTATCTTGCTTCAGATACTTAAAGTCAGTTTCTAGTTCTTCTAACCACAGATTCTGTCAGATGTGAAATGCAATCATTGGTAATAGTTGTAAATTACACATCTCATATATCATCATTTATTATAGATAATGATCTTTCTCTAGTGGAATTCATTGAGAAGTAGGTTGCAGTCCAATGATGCTTGTAGAAGAGCAGCTTCCCAGAACCATATTTTGATATATATAGAAAGATATTCATTTTGCTTATCACTTCAAGGTTTTTATTTTTAAGGACAGTGGAGGCTTTGAAAGGAAGCTGGGAGGTAAAGCAGTATTAAGAAAGATCAAAAGATTTCCTTGATTTACATCAAAGTTTATTTATCATAAGATCACTAATAAAGCAGCAGATGACTGTTCCGTGAATTTCTTCAATTACTCTTAGAATTTCAGTATATATCAGTACTAAAACAAAAACTCTATGTCTGTTCTTCTTTGACTTAGGAACATCATTACCCCAGGTTTTGCTTCAAATATGTTCATATGTAGCTGTTCTCATTTTCCATTTTATGACTCTTTCAAACCCACATTCATGTGTGCCTGCTCAGCTACACAATCATGGCCAACTCTTTGCAGCCTCATGGACTGCAGCCCACCAGGCTTCTCTGTCCATGAAACTTTCCAGGCAAGAATACTGGAGTGGATTGCCAATTCCTACTTGAGGGGATCTTCCTGACCTTCAGTTTATGTTTCTTCTTACTTGAAAAAGAAATTTGATTGTTGATTATGGTACTACTCCCTGAATTGGGTTTTGCTACTGCTGCCACAAAAGCTCTTCAACTAACAACACATGAGAAAAAAGTTCCTTCCATTTTCATAGCTACCCAAAGCTTCTAGGTAAGATCATGTTAGCCAAGAGACAGTCATTAGGTTGTGTAAACAAACTTGTATATAAAATCCTACATCATAAGCAGAACACTGGTAACCACAACCAAGAGATAATTACAATAAGAATCAGTAAAAGCATTAAGCTTTAGCAAGCAAATCTATTTTTCAACTCTGACTCTTCTGATAACAAAATAATAATAATCCACAATTACAATTTTTAAAAATATATTCATTTTCAGGATAATTGAAATATTTTCCTGAATTTTAAACCTATCTTGTCAATTTTCTTGTTAGAATTGTTGTTACCTTTTAAGTATATTTTCTGTTATAAATAAAACTCACATGACAATGATTAAACCGTGTTTGCAATAACCAAATTATTTTTCCATGATGTGCTTCCAAAGATGCTTGGAGAAAAGCTTAATATTGCCAGAAGAGTCACTAGTCCCACAAAAAAGAAGTCTAAAATTACTTGCATATGAACATGTCCAATCCATTATATTTTGTGTATATAAGGGGGGAAGAAACACAAGATTCCACATGTTATAGAAGGATCAGAATGGAATGATAAGAAAGCAAATTGACATTTGAATTAATTTTTTTTTTAGCATGTGCCAAGCATGGCATAGAAACAGTGTCAGATTTCATTTTATTGGGTTCTTAAATCACTGCAGGACTGCAACCACAAAGTTAAAAGATACTTAATCCTTGGAAGAAAGTTATGACAAATCTAGACAGTGTATTCAAAAGCAGAGACATCACTTTGCTGACCAAAGTCTGCATTGTCAAAGCTGTTTTTTTCCAGTACCATGTATGGATATGAGAGTTGGACAATAAAGAAGGCTGAGTGCCGAAGAATTGATCCTTTCAGACTGTGGTGCTGGAGAAGACTCTTGAGAGCCCCTTGGGCTTCAAGGATATCAAACCAGTCATTTCAGAGGAAATCAACCCTGAATATTCACTGCAAGGACTGGTGCTGAAACTGAAGCTCCAATACTTTGGCCACCTGATGGTAAGAACTGACTCATTGGAAAAGACCTTGATCCTGGGAAAGATTGAGGGCAAGAGATGGGGACAACAGAGGATGAGATGATTGTATGGCATCACTGACTCAACGGACATGAGTTTGATCAAGCTCTGTGAAGGACAGGGAAGCCTGGAGTGCTGCAGTTCATAGGGTCATAAAGAGTTGAATAAGACTTAGTGACTGAACAACAATAAGCATTGCTCCCAATACATACAGAAATTATATTTTAAGGGGCAGGGAAAATTACTGGAATTTACCATCAGGAGCTGCTGTCTAACACAGCCCTTAGAAAGAAACAGACAAGAAGAATGTGAACAGAAATTAATGAAGATCTGTGTTGCTCCATGCCCAGCTTCTCCAGTTTAGATGCTATCACTGCTCTCAATGAATGACTTTTCTGAGCTATTACAAGCAAATGTCCTATACAATTTGAAAATAAATAACCAGATCAGATGATTCATCACTCAAGAGTAGTTTTAGAACTAAGAATTTTGGAGTTAACAAATTTCCAAGTGTATTCATGTACAGTACAAATATTTTTAGTGTTTTTTTCCCCCAGAAACATAATGCCATAAAAAGTTAAAAAACAGAAGCATGAAATGTTTAGCTCTCATGATGTAAAGCGTCATTTAGCTTTACATATTTTTAGTAAATATCCCAATGCCAATGTTAGTCCAACACATTCTTCATGTGGTTTCCCTCAGTTACATTACACTTTAATTCATTATACTCTTTATTTCTCATTCAGGGACATTATGTTATGGTTGTGCTAGATCTCACATTTCAGATTTCTCTTAACTAAGTCAGAAATGTGGCTTGTTGTGCTTAATGACATCTGGGATTTGAATTTCAGGAAGTACAACCACATTGTTGCCAGGGGATGTAGAACTATGGATACATTTGCATATTTTACTTTAATATTTTATTGCTTTTTGAAGAAAATGCTAGAAGCATAAAATCTGGAGAACATGTACTATTTGTCCAACATAAATTTTGTTGTTGTGTGAATTGTAACAGAGATAAAAAATGCTTTATGGAGCTACATAGGATAAGTAAATTCAAAAGAAGACAGCAAATTGATCTCCAATCATCTTTTTTGCTGGTGAAATACTTCCTCTCAAAATCAACGACACATATCAAAGCCATTTCTGAGTGGCATATTTAGCGAATTTCTTAATCAAGGAGATATGTGGATACATAATGAATATTTCCTACTTACTCTCTATTGACTAAGTATCTTTATGCTTTCTATGATTCTACAATTGTTTAAAATGAAGTCTAGGATGAAACAGATCCCTGGTATATGCTCTGTAAAGAAATAAAAAGTTCTTTAATCATTATATTCAAGAACACGTGTGTGTATTTGATGGGATAAAACCATTTTACATGTGTCTCTGGCACTTCTACAGGACTAGACATTCACATTCTTAAAAGTTTGAGATGGGGTATCCATGTGGGGCAGTGAATAGATTTATTTGTTTATGGAGATATTTCAGGACAAGTATTCCTCCTTCTTGTAGTGGAGGTTTGTTTACATTCCAGGGGGAAATAATATAAAATATTCTTCATGGGCAAAGTATAAGCAGGTTTGTCAACCATTTCTGATAAAATCAGGGGTCTCTAAGCTGAATATTCCACAACTGTGATACAGATCACTGTGTAGTAACCATGCACCCAGGCACACTCTGCATGTTCCTGCCAGGCTTGGAGAACAAGCACATGTGAACATGTGCTGTAATTTTCATGAATACACAGAACTATACAAAAAAGATCTTCACCACCCAGATAACCATGATGGTGTGATCACTCACCTAGAGCAAGACATCCTGGAAAGTGAAGTCACTTTCCAGGCTTTAGGAAGTATCACTATGAACAAAGCTAGTGGAGGTGATGGAATTCCACTTAAGTTCTTTCAAATCCTAAAAGATGATGCTGTGAAAATGCTGCACTCAATATTCCAGTAAATTTGGAAAATGCAGCAGCGGCCACAGGACTGAAAAAGTCGGTTTTCATTCCAATCCCAAAGAAAGACAATGCCAAAGAATGTTCAAACTACCACACCTCTGCACTCATTAAACAAGCTAGCAAAGCAATGCTCAAAATTCTCCAAGCCAAGCCTCAAGAGTACATGAATTATGAACTACCAGATGTTCAAGCTGGATTTAGAAAAGGCAGAGGAACCAGACATCAAATTGCCAACATCTGTTTGATCATAGAAAAAGCAGGAAAATTCCAGAAAACATCCATTTCTGTTTTATTGACTACGTCAAAGTCTTTGAATGTGTAGATCACAACAAACTGTGGAAAATTCTTTAAGAAATGGGAATACCAGACCACTTGACCTGCTTCCTGAGAAATCTGTATGCAGGTCAAAAAGTAACAGAAGTGAACATGGAACAACAGACTGGTTTGAAATTGGGAAAGGAGTACATCAAGGCTGTATATTGTCACTCTGCTTATTTAACTTTTTTCAGTGTACATCATGTGAAATGCCAAGCTGGATAAAGTGCAAGCCGGAATCAAGATTGCTGGGTGAACTATCATTAGCCTCAGATATACAGATAACACCACCCTTATGGCAGAAAGTGAAGAGGAACTAAAGAGCTTCTTGATGAAAGTAAAAGAGGAGAATGAAAACGCTGGCTTAAAACTCAACATTGAAAAACAAAGATCATGACACCAGGTCCCATTATTTCATGGCAAATAAATGGGGAAGCAATGGAAAGAGAGAAAGACTTTATTTTCTTGGGCTCCAAAATCATTGCAAGTGGTGACTGCAGCCATGAAATTAAAAGATGCTTGCTTCTTGGAAGAACAGTTATGAGCAACCTAGACAGCATACTAAAAAGCAGAGATGTTACTTTGCCAACCAAAGTCTATCTAGTCAAAGCTGTGGTTTTTCCAGTAGTCATGTATGGATGTGAGAGTCGGATCATAAAGAAAGCTGACCATCCAGGAACTGATGCTTTTGAACTGTGTGTTGGAGAAGACTCTCGAGAGTTCCTTAGACTTCAAGGAAATCAAACCAGTCAATCCTAAAGGAAGTCAGTCCTGAATATTCACTGGAAGTGCTGATGCTGAAGCTGAAACTCCAATACTTTGGTCACCTTATGCAAAGAACTGGCTTCTTGGAAAAAACTGTGATGTTGGTAAAAATTGAAGTGGGGAGGAGAAGGGGATGACAGAGGATGAGATGGTTGGATGGCATCACTGACTTGATGGACATAAATTTGAGTAAGCTCCGGGAATTGGTGATGGACAAGGAAGTCTGCCGGAGAAGGCAGTGGCACCCCACTCCAGTACTCTTGCCTGGAAAATTGAATGGACGGAGGAGCCTGGAAGGCTGCAATCCATGGGGTCGCAAAGAGTCGGACACGACTGAGTGACTTCCCTTTCACTTTTCACTTTCATGCACTGGAGAAGGAAATGACAACCCACTCTAGTGTTCTTGCCTGGAGAATCCCAGGGACAGGGGAATCTGGTGGGCTGCTGTCTATGGGGTTGCACAGAGTCAGACACAACTGAAGAGACTTAGCAGTAGCAACAAGGAAGTCTGCAGTCCATGGGGGTCACAAAGAGTCAGACACGACTGAGTGACTGAACTGAACTGAACTAAACTGAAAGTGACATGAAGTTCATGTTCTCTTCTGTGCCATGAACAATATTGTCTCTAATTCCATTTGAGCTCATTATCTTCTTACCATTAATTATGTGTATTAATATTATGTCTATACACACAGAAATATACATGCATATGTATATCCTATACATATTTCAGAATTATTGGGTTGGTCAAAGAGTCTGTTCAGGTTTTTCTGTAACATTTTATGGAAAAAAAACAGAAATAACTTTTTGGCTAATCAATATAATGTCTTATAAAGGTTATCTAAGTGAAAGAGGAAAGTGAAAAAGTTGGCTTAAAGCTCAACATTCAGAAAACGAAGATCATGGCATCTGGTCCCATCACTTCATGGGAAATAGAAGGGGAAACAGTAGAAACAGTGTCAGACTTAATTTTTTTGGGCTCCAAAATCACTGCAGCCATGAAATTAAAAGACATTTACTCCTTGGAAGAAAAGTTATGACCAACCTAGATAGCATATTCAAAGGCAGAGACATTACTTTGCCGACTAAGGTCTGTCTAGTCAAGGTTATGGTTTTTCCCGTAGTCACGTATGGATGTGAGAGTTGGACTGTGAAGAAGGCTGAGTGCCGAAGAATCGATGCTTTTGAACTGTGGTGTTGGAGAAGACTCTTGAGAGTCCCTTGGACTGCAAGGAAATCCAACCAGTCCATTCTGAAGGAGATCATCCCTGGGATTTCTTTGGAGGGAATGATGCTGAAGCTGAAGCTCAAGTACTTTGGCCACCTCATGCAAAGAGTTGACTCATTGGAAAAGACTCTGATGCTGGGAGGGATTGGGGACAGGAGGAGAAGGGGACGACAGAGGATAAGATGGCTGGATGGCATCACTGACTCGATGGATGTGAGTCTGAGTGAACTCTGGAAGTTGGTGATGGACAGGGAGGCCTGGCGTGCTGCGATTCATGGGGTCGCAAAGAGTCAGACACGACTAAGCGACTGAACTGAACTGAACTGAAGACACCCAAATCAACGATTTAAAGCAATACTTTAAATAAGCCTCATTTACATTATCAGAGTATAATTGAACAAAAGAAGAATAATGATTCACTGAAAGTATAAAAACCTCAAATCCCATATGCTTGCAATTACAAAAAGCAAGAACAATATAAAAACAACAAAATCTTTAAAAAGTTATGAATTAGAGAAAGAAAGGATTAGCAATGGACATTTTCCTTTTTTCTTAGAGAATTATCATGGAAGAAAAGTGGTTCAATAAAATGCCTTTAAAAGCATGCCATTGACAGACCTCACAATAATATTTAAAAGTGAAAGAATTCTTACCTATGTAATAGTTTTACTTGAATATACCTACTTTCTCTAGAATTCTTATGGCAAGCAAACCTGGGATCTGGTTTTATGTGTTGATTCTTTGCAAAATATTAATAAAGCGTGTTAGTCATTCAGTCATGTCCGACTCTCTGTGACCTGATGGACTGTAGCCTGCAAAGCTCCTCTGCCCATGGGATTCTCCAGGCAAAAATACTGGAGCAGGTTGCCATTTTCTTCTCCAGGGGATCTTCCTGACCCAAGGATCGAACCCAGATCTTCTTCATTGCTGGTGGATTCTTTACCATCTAAGCCACTAGAGAAGTCCAAAATATTATTAAATAATCAAATCATCAGATTGCAAAATGGGAGAGGTTTCTTTAAAAATATTTTCCTTCTGTGTAAAATACTATTTGTCAACCTGTTATGTAAATGCTGTCCCATGTTGCATACTAATATGGCTGGTAGAAATTGGGGTGCTGCGTTGGCTGTTCTGACTTATTTCTATTTTTTCCTTTAATTTACAAATGCTTGTGTTCTCAAAATGATTAGTAACAATGATATTGGGCACAATTTCTGTTTATTTTGAATCAATTTATCTCAAATCAAAAAATGTTACCTGTAGGTGCAGAATACCTTAAACTGATAATGTTGAGAAAATCATATATAACAAATCAGAAGAGATTACTTGTTAAGTGCAAGAGTTCTTTGGCCACAGTGCTTAAGTTTCAGTTCAGTCCTTTCACTCTGAGACTCTATGACCTGGAGAAATCTTGGGAAGACAAGATACTATAGTATTCAAGGTCCATTTATAAAACAGAAACCACGCTATGCAATTTTTTTTTTTAATTGGAGGATAATTGCTTTACAAGGTTGTGTTTGTTTCTGCCATATAACAATTAAATCAGCCATAAGTATTGATATGTGCTCTCACCTTGAGTCTCCCTTCCACCCATCCCTTGAGGTCATCGCTGGGCTCCCGGCTGAGCTCCNGGAGACACAGGTTTGATCCTTGGGTCAAGAAGATCCCCTGGAAGAGGGCACGGCAGTCCACTCCAGTATTCTGGCCTGGAGAATCCCATGGACAGAGGAGCCTGGTGGGCTACAGTCCATGGGGTTGTGAAGAGTTGGACAGGACTAAAGCAACTCAGCATGAGCACACAGGAGCAATAGATCAGGAAATGACTACATTTGGAAAGATAGTTATTTCCCACAGTTGCCAAGAAGGGTGACATGCCACATGACCAGGGACCATGCAGGGAAGCCCCAGGTCAGTCCCAGGGCAAATGAAGGTGGGGAAACTGTGGACAAGAGCCTCTGTTGTGGTTTCTGTGGGAAGGAAAGGGTTAAGCGAGGTAAGCTGGCCTAGGACTGGCCAGTTTGAATGATTTCAGCAGGCTCTGGGACATAGAGCCTGTTTGTCAGGTTGATCACCTGGGACCCGAGCCCCTTTGAAAACTGACAGAAATGCCTGCCTTTCTTTTGCAAGGCTTCCTTTAATAATCTGAATTAGAGTATAGAATTTTGCCTCTGAAACTTGTCTGTCATCTGGAGTAACTGCTTCCTGGAGACAGTCTTTGTAATAATGACTTGATTTTCCTAGGTGCAGGTTTATTTCCTGTTAATAAATTCACTGTTATCTGTCCAGCCCACCAGTAAAGATGCTGCTGCTGCTGCTAAGTCGCTTCAGTCGTTTCCAACTCCGTGTGACCCCATAGACGGCAGCCCACCAGGTTCCCCCGTCCCTGGGATTCTCCAGGCAAGAATACAGGAGTGGGTTGCCATTTCCTTCTCCAATACATGAAAGTGAAAAGTGAAAGTGAAGTTGCTCAGTCGTGTCCAACTCTTAGCGACCCCATGGACTGCAGCCTACCAGGCTCCTCCACCCATGGGATTTTCCAGGCAAGAGTACTGGAGTGGGATGCCATTGATGAGCACCTTTATTCTTCTCTGTTATGCCATGGCAGCACTCACTGCTAACCTAAACCTACAGTGCACCCTCGTGTCTAGCTCTTTGGACGTATGTGTGTGCTAAGTCACTTCAGTCATGTCTGACTCTGTGCAACTCTATGGACTGACTGTAGCCTGCCAGGCTCCTCTGTCCATGGGATTTCCAGACAAGAATACTGGAGTGGGTTGCCATGCCTCCTCCAGGGGATCTTCCCAAGTTAGGGATTGAACCTGTGTCTCTTAATGTCTCCTGCATTGGCAGGCAGGTTCTTCAGCCCTGGTGCCACCTGGGAAACCCTTCTTTGGACACACTTATCACATGAAAGAGCAGACACATTTTTAGCACCACCGTGTCAATTCCTCCCCTCAAAGTCTGACCCCGTGTATTGAGTGACCCTAATTGCAATCCCATTTCTGCCTTGAGTTATCATATTTAATCTCAATTCGTGCATAGCCCAGTCATAAATAATGGCATTTAGACCGGAATAGAAGTTTCCTCACATACTATTTTCTCAGATTCTCACAATAGAATGGCACACTATTATTTTTTTAATATATTTTTTTTTCTGAAAGGGAATAACTGTTGCTTGTATTTACACAGTTAATATTGGGAGAAGCCAAGGCATGAACCTGTGTTTACCCTAATATGTTACACAAACTGTGTCTAACATACCAAAAGAAGAAAGCTGTAATTTTTGCAGGAGCTCAGCAAAAGCTAGAATAGTCAAATATCAGAATAAGGGGGACAAAGGATGCATAGCTGGGGAGAAGGTCTCTCTCAGAACCCTTCTAGTGCTTTTCTTAAAATTCAGCATTGAATCTTGAGGGAGAATTTTCCTCTCCTACCCCATAATACTGTACTGAGCCAGACACTCCCTAAATGTATTCATAACTTAAGGTGTGCTACAGAATAAGAATAGAAAGAAAGAAAAGAAAGACTCCTCCATCCATAGGATTTTCCAGGCAAGATGGAAATGGCAAATGGAGTGGGTTGTCATTTCCTTCTCCAGAGGAACTTCCCGATCCAGGGATCAAACCCAGGTCTCCTGCATTGCAGGCAGACGCTTTACCATCTGAGCCACCAGGGAAGCACAGAATAAGAATATTCAAGTTTAAATTCCTAGTGGTTCATCTGGACACGCGTGCTCAGTCACTCCAGTCATGTCCGACTCTTTGTGGCCTCATAGACTGTACCCGCCAGGCTCCTCTGTCCATGGGATTCTCCAGGCAAGAATACTGGAGCAGGTTGCCTTGCCCTCTTCCAGGGGATCTGCCCAACCCAGGGACTGAACTTGTGTCTCCTGCATTGCAAGCAATTTCTTTATCCACTGAGCTGCCTGGGAAGCCCAGTGGTCCATCTATTGTCTATAAAATTAAGTTCTTTAACCTACAAGTTTGCTTATTTGAAGAATTCAGGGAATAATTCAAATTAAAATAACATGCATGATTACCCTAAAATTGTTATCTGGCATATAGTAGATAATAGAAACTAAATTTAATCTCAATAGAAAGAAAACAATTGTAATAAATAAATTTTCCAACTGAAAGAATAATGTAGGCCAAAAATTACTGATAGCAAAAGTTTCAATGTATTTTAATAAATGTTTAAATAAATGGTTAAACAATTCCTTATGTTTGGAAAATATATAAAACATTTCCTAATAACTCTTTAGTTACTAAGAAATAACAAAATATATAAAGAAATAATAATAATGAAGACGCCATGTGCCAGTGTAATTGCTGAGGTAGATTCAGAACTTTACATGCATTTTTTCCAGAAAGACAGAATACTAGCAACAAAAATTCAAGAAGTTATTGAAAAAGCAAAATATCAGTGTAAGAAAGAGAGTATTATAAAAGTTGGTGAAGACAATAAAATAGAAAAAAAAATTATTAAGTTATTTGAAAAGACTGATAAATAGTCTTTGAGAAAGATTAAGAATAAAAAGACTCCAATTTTAAAATGTTTAATTAAAAGAGAGCTAATAGTTATAACAGAAATTTAACAAAATAGGTTATTATGAGCAACAGGTCACTGGTACATTTAAAATGTCATGTAAATTCCTAGATGAATAAATAGAAAATGCTAACATTTTTGCAAGAAGAAATGTAATACTTGAATAACTGAATACATTCAAAATTTTATTATGCTGAAAGACCTCCTTTCCCATGTATTCCAGGGCCAGAAGCTGACTTCTATCACTTTTTAAAGATCAGCTAATTTCAAATATTGACTAATTTGCTTCAGTTGTATCCAATTCTTTGTGACCCCATGGACTGTAGCCCACCAGGCTTTTCTGTCCGTGTGATTCTCCTGGCAAGAATACTGGAGTGGCTTGCCATGTCCTACTGCAGGAGGTCTTCTCAACCCAGGGATCGAAATGAAGTCTCTTATGTCTCCTGCACTGGCAGGCAGGTTCTTTACCACTAGTGCCTTCTGAGACCCAATTTCAAATGTAGGCAAATACTTTCTGAAAAATAGAAAACGGTTGACAACTTTCATCTAATTTTATGAACATCATCACTTACAATTCCAAAATCAGTTAGTGCCTATGTATGTAAATTGATAGCTCTTTTCCTACTAATGAATGTACATGTAAAAATTCTATAAGAGCAAATTCAAGATTATATTAACAAATCTATCATCAAGATCAATGAATGCAAACACCTGTGGCAATAAATAATACTTGTCTTTTGGAGGGAATCTGTTTGTGCTTTGAGTTGAATGACTAATAAGTCCTAAGTCAAAGTACAAAAATAAATGACAGAAAGCTTAACAAATTTGGGAATAAAATATATTTAATTAGTATAAGTATGGTTTTTTTAAATGTATATCTGGTAGAATCTAAAAAAAGATAGATTTCATATTACTGGGACTCCTCACTTCTAAACTTTGGTGAAGACTCAAAATGTTTGTGCGTTTTCTCCTTATTGAGGATTAAATAAGTATGTATGTTTAATTGTTGCAAATAATTCAGTGATTATTCTTTCTGTTAGAAAGACTCTAGTTGATGTAGTTTAATGTTGGATAAGAAGGGGACAGTGAGAAATTTAAACTGCTCATTCCCAACTAGAGGGAAAACATTTGGATTTGATTCTGTAAATACTGTCATGCTATTTTAGACTTAGGAGCAAATACTCTTACGTGCTGCCCTTGATTACATATCTAATTACTCTGCCTTTTTCCATAAAAGAAGATTGTATATTTTATGCAAAAGATGTTGCAAATACTCATATTAGTAAGTCCAACTCTGGGCAACCCTATGGACTACAGCCTGCCAGGCTCCTCTGTCCATGGGATTCTCCAGGCAAGAATACTGGAGTGGGTTGCCATGCCCTTCTCCAGGGGAATTTCCTGACCCAGCAATCAGAACCCTAGGGATAAAACTCGCATCTTTTGTGTCTCCTGCATTGGCAGGCATGTTCTTTTACCACTACCACCACCTGAGAATCCCCGGTAAGTCCATAGTAAAATGTTATAAAACTTGAAGGTGATAGTACTTTTAAATCACAAAAATATAAAAGAAGACAAAATTTTGAAAATTAAAATGAAAAAGCATTTAAATGAAAATTTAAAATAAAGCTGTCTTGATCTAATTCCATTTGAAAATACTTTTTATGAACATGTGAGCATCTGTTTTCGTCTCTCAGCAGATAATAGAGTAGCAAATCTTACAAACTTGTGTCCCGTATGAAAAACCTAACAAACAGCAAGAAAGAATGATCTGTCAGGTGTAGCTGGAGTAATTAAATCCATTAATGATCTCTGGATGCATTTCACCACTCTTGTTAATTTTTATGGCTTAACTTGCCCTAAGTGAGACATAATTAGTACAAAGGCAAGAATTAGCTTCCATCTCTGACTCTCATTAAGAATAAGGAATTATGGCCATCTATTCTTTACTCAATATAAATAAGTGTTATTTTCTGTCTCAGAACTATTTCACTTCTGATTTTCCAGGAATCTTAAAAATTGCTGAGATTCTAGACCAGTGGTTTCAAAATGCTATGACTTTTGAATATTGTGAATGTATTGTAGGTCCTGAATAACTGAACATTGCATTCCCAAGTCTCTGTCCTTTTTTTAGTCTTGACATTTCAGTATATCTTCATTACACTGTTAATTAAAGTTAAGTGTTAATTATGGAGAACATATAATAAATAGTATCAAAATGTGAGAATTTGGGGAAAATTATGGCATCATTGATAAGATAATATGGGGTCACTGTCCCCGTGGACCCTGATGGCTCAGATGGTAAAGAATCTGCCTGCAATGTGGGACACCTGGGTTTGATCCGTGGGTTGGGAAGATCCCCTGGAGAAGGAAACAGCAACCCACTCCAATATTCTTGCCTGGAAAATCCCATGGACGGAGGAGCCTGGCGTGCTACAGTCCATGAAGTTGCAGAGAGTTGGACATGGCTAAGCGACAAACACTTTCACTTTCATGGCTTCACTGAAACACCAGGTTATTCATACAATCAAGACGGCTTTAAGTAGTTCATAACCAAAACTAAAGACAAATCTGTACATATCAAAATTTTCTGGTGCCCGTTAAGTACTGAGGTAGAGTATTGTAAGTCCTGATGATTTGCATTTCTTTTTGCAGTTTAAATGTCTGACTCATACTCTAAAATTTTAATTAAAAAAAATGTTTGATTGTAGTGATGGCCACTTCAAAGAGGCAACCATTTCAAAAAGGCCTTTCTCCAGTAAACACTTTGCCAACCACTGACTTGAAGAATCAGCTGTACCTCCCACCTCTGCTCCCCAGTGAGCCGTTTTTTTTTCCCCCCCAGAGGTTTTGCTTAATTTAAGTTTGTTAACTAACCTTTGGGGCTTCTTGATTTTGGTTTTGTTTAGTGATTATTTTGTTCTGCACATTAAGTTGCCACTCATATTTTAAAGTCACCAATAAAGAGTGAACATTCTGAAACCCTAAGCTCCCACCCTCCACCCCAATAAAAGCAGAACCCCAGGTTCATGGACTCCTTCTCTCTCTCTTTCCTCACAAACTCCCTCCAACTATACCATGTAATTTCCTGGATTCATAAGTCATAAACCCTTATTCTTTTTTTCAAACTTTCCTGATGGTTATTGCTGAAGGCATCTTGCAGTGATAAACAGAACCACAAGAGTTGGTCCAGCCCATAACAGTGGTAACCAGTAAGTGGATACCAGGCCAGAGCAGTAGAAATGGGTATACAAGCTATTTGGGGGGAGACATATACTACTGCTTTGCACACATATCTAATTTTGATTGTCATCAAGTCCTTCTAGTGATAACTTTGTTTTATTCATCAAATTGATAATGAATATAACCCACATTTTCAGGTTGCTGTCAGTATCTTCATGATTCAAACTTAACTTTGAAAATTGTTATGGCCGAAATGATGGACATAGTGGTTCTCAGGCTTCTGCTTCTATTTTATATGTGGTTTGACCATCAAAAATTGTTTGATTTAGATTTTGTTACCATTTGGTTACAGATTTCAACAATATTGTATATAGGCAGAAACCTGTTGGTTTCTTTAGCACAGTATTTATAAGGTTCCATGCTTCAGGTGAGGAGCGTCACTGTGCAATTCCTCTCATACGTGGCCATATGTCAGAAATACCTGGAGAGTGTTTTAATAAAAGAGATTCCTAGGCCCAGCCCTAGACTCTAGCTCTGTTTAGGAACCATATTTTTAAAAAATTAAGCTTTATACAGGTGAAAGAATCATAGTCATAATGTGCATTTCTCAATTAAAATATAGTATCTCATTACATAAGAAAAAGTATTTTCATATAATCAGCAGATATATTTATGAATTGGGCAATAAAAGTTTGCTTAATGAAAATTTTAATCCTTTGTTCTTTTTCCATATTTGTTGACAGATAATCATTTGGTTATACTTCAAAAATTGTGAAAATAAACTTATAAAAGCTATAGAAATGAATGTGAAATGAATCTACATAGTATCCTCTTTATTTTCAGATTAATTTTCTAAAGACTGAAATGGAAAGAAAGAGCAAAATGATTCGCGATCTCCAGAATGAGGTAAGACATATTTCAGGGAGTTTTATGGAAGTCAAAGAATATGCATAAACACAAATATTGATTTGCCATAAACTTTAGAGTATTGGTCACATTTGATTTTGGCCTTTAGCTGTGTACTAATGGAAAGAAATTATAAGATTAAGAATTTCAGAGAGGATAATTCCTAATTTAATTGTGATATGTGTGAAATGTGATATCACATGTGTGATGATGTTATTAGTTCATAATATCCAATTTATTTATCCTTCTAATAAATTGTTTTGACAATATTAAAAATTATTTTTATTTCATAAATGTATTTATCTACATAATTCTGTCACAGGAGCTGATGAGGAAAGTTAATTAGAAATGGACTTAATATTAGGAAAAGCTGATCTAGAATGAAAAACTTATGTGAGATAGTTTTAGACTAAAGAGACTTGAACACAAGCAAATAAGTTGTAACTACTCTCCTTACAGTCTTTAAAATGTAAGGACCCTATTAAATGCTGTGTGCATTTTTTTGCTCTTTTGATTTTTTTTGTCTATCTTGTTATACAACTACTTTATTTTCTAAATTTTTTTCACATTTATATTCCACCTCTGTATTTCTCTTTTTCTTGATGCATTAATCATGCATCTTCTTTGATCAGCCCCTCTAGGTTAATTTTAAATCTCAATCAGTTGCTTTAGCCATTACCATTCTCCTTTACTCTCTTTCCTTCCTTACTCCCTCCCTCCCTTCCTTCTTTCTTCAATTTTTTCGTGACATTTCAGCAACAGATGAGCTACATTATGCCTAAATTGGTACTACTTTTATGTCTAGGTTGAACAATAGTCTTTATAAATGTTTTGGTATCAAGATTTAGCATTTGTTCTCTGATTATTACATTAAAATGATTTATCATACATGCAAAAAATGTATCATACATGCAAAAAAATGTGAAAGGAAAACAAGAAAAGTTTTAAGTGGCTTTCTTATGATTCTATTTTATTTCCATTTCTTTCTAATGATTTTTTGCTCTAACTCTTCTGAAGAAAGTCTAATGAGATGAACTTGATAATGTTTTTCCTGAGGCCTAAATCTTCCTGGATTTAATGTTTATAGTGGAAAATGTTAGCAGAGTAGAGTTACTGAAATACTGGGCATACTAGATAATTTCTTGTTCACTGGGGCTCAGAGAGGGCTAGACTACTCAAGTCTAGAACTTTCCATGGGTCATTTAAGGTAAAAGGAGTATTTAAAACAAAATTAAAACAATTATTAAAATAGGGAAGAAAAGAAGAACAAGAAGAAAAGAAAAAAAAAGTCACGGGAATTATTAAGAATCAACACCAACAGCCACATAAAAAACCCGAAAAGGCAAAAAAAAAAAAAATATATATATATATATATATATATACAGGATTTGCTTTAAAAATTAGAAAAAAAGGAGAATAAAAAGAAAAGGAGAAAAAAACAATCAAATAAAAACATCTACCAAAAATAATGTTAAACCTGTATGCAAGACAGCAAAAGAGACAGATGTACAGAACAGCCTTTTGGACTCTGTGGGAGAGGGAGAGGGTGGGATGATTTGGGAGAGTGGCATTGTAACATGTATGATATCATAAGTGAAATGAATAGCCGGTCTAGGTTCGATGCAGGATGCAGGATGCTTGGGACTGATGCGCGGGAATGATCCAGAGGGATGGTGTGGGGCAGGAGGGCGCCGGGGAGGGGGGGTCGCGATTGGGAGTTCATGTACACTCGTGGCTGATTCATGTCAATGTATAGCAAAATGAGTACAGTATTGTAAAGCAAAACAAACTAAAAAATAAAAATTTAAATAAAAAAATAAAAAGAAAAGAAAAA
>SJYA01002187.1:505314-527264 GCA_006410615.1 Neotragus moschatus
TACTGTTGAAGCCTACCTTGGAAAATTTTGAGCATTACTGTGCTAGCTTGTGAGATGAGTGCAACTGTGTGGTAGTTTGAACATTCTTTGGCATTGCCTTTCTTTGGGATTGGAATGGAAACTGATCTTTCCAGTCCTAGGCCACTGCTGAATTTTCCAAATATGCTGGCATATTGAGTGCAGCAGTTTCACAGCATCATCTTTTAGAATTTGAAATAGCTCAAGTGGAATTCCATCATCTCCACCAATTTTGTTCCTAGTGATGCTTCCTAAGGCCCACTTGACCTCCTATTCCAGGATGTCTGGCTCTAGGTGAGTGGTCCCACCATCGTGATTATCTAGTCGTGAAGACCTTTTTTGTACAGTTCTTCTGAGTATTCTTACTACCTCTTCTTAATATCTTCTGCTTCTGTCAGGTCCGTACTGTTTCTGTCCTGTATTGAGCCCATCTTTGCATGAAATGTTCCCTAGGTATCTCTATTTTTCTCAAAGAGATTTCTAGTCTTTCTCATTCTATTGTTTTCCTCTATTTCTTTGTATTGATCACTGAGGACGGCTTTCTTATCTCTCCTTGCTATTCTTTGGAACTCTTCATTCAAATGGATATACCTTTCCTTTTCTCCTTTGTCTTTAGCTTCTCTTTTCTCAGCTATCTGTAAGTCCTCCTCAGACAACCATTTTGCCACTNGTATTGATCACTGAGGACGGCTTTCTTATCTCTCCTTGCTATTCTTTGGAACTCTTCATTCAAATCGATATACCTTTCCTTTTCTCCTTTGTCTTTAGCTTCTCTTTTCTCAGCTATCTGTAAGTCCTCCTCAGACAACCATTTTGCCACTTTGCATTTCTTTTTCTTGGGGATGATCTTGATCACTGCCTCCTGTACAATGTCATGAACCTCTGTCTATATTTCTTCAGGCACTCCATCATATCTAAATCTTTGAATCTGTTCCTCAGATCAGCTGTATAATCATAAGGGACTTGATTTAGGTCATACCTGAATGGTCTAGTGGTTTTCCTCACTTTCTTCAATTTAAATCTGAATCTGGGAATAAAGAGTTCATGATCTGAGCCAGAGTCAGCTCCTGGTCTAGTTTTTGATGACTCTATAGAGCTTCTCCATCTTTGGCTGCAAAGAATATAATCAATCTGATATCGGTGTTGACCATCTGGTGATGTCCATATGTAGCGTCTTCTCTTGTGTTGTTGGAAGTGGGTGTTTGCTATGACCAGTTCGTTCTCTTGGCAAAACTCTTTTAGCCTTTACCTGCTTTGTTTTGTACTCCAAGGCCAAATTTGCCTGTTCCTCCAGGTATCTATTGACTTCCTACTTTTGCATTCCCATCCCCTATAATGAAAAAGACCTTTTTTGGGTGCTAGTTCTAGAAGGTCTTCTAGGTCTCCATAGAACCACACAACTTGTTTCTTCAACATTGCTGGCTGGGATGTAGACAAAGATATATACATATATATGTATATACATATATATAAATACATTTGTGTGTATATGTATGTATTTAGACTACAAAAACTAAATATTTTAAGGTCACTTATTTTCAAAGGTACTTACTTATTTTTTCCATCTGAGCCACTAGGTAAACCTTATTAAAGATGGCAAGATATTTATTTTTATACTCAGAAAATATTTTATTGAAGATAATTATAGTATACAGGAGAGATCTGGTTGCTGTATCAACAACAAAATGTTCTAGTAATAATCAAATATGTTTTCTAAAATATGGATTAAATTGTGAATATTGTTAAATTCACAACACGTTTATTAAAGTACCATAGATTAAAAATAGCATTGCTATAAGTAAAACATAATTTTTTAGCTTTAAAAGAATGTAGTTGCCAGAAACTTAATGTGCTGTTTAAGGTTCTTCCTCTAGTCCTTTCTTGTATCTAGTCTTTATTACAAGATTACAAAAATGTATTTGATAATTCTAGGAAAAATTTATTTCATGTATCTAAGCTGGAATATGATAATCATTGTTAAAACAATATGTGTCAAAATAATATATTTATGTTTTTAGGATCTTTAAATAGAATACTTATAAGTTGAAAAATAACAAATGTTACTTGACTTTATTTTCCTTGTATCTTAAACTTTGTTTTTGTCTAATATGAATACATTTGTTTTCTAAGTGTCCATTTGAATTTTTAGCATCTAAAGGTATTCTTTGGCTCAACTGAACAGAAATGTTTATGTTTGCTTCATTTAAGACTTTATTATGTTTCCCAATTCATTGTCCAATAAACAAATAGATTTATTAAGTGTGATAGCCATTTTTTTAAAAAAGAATGAAAAATTTATAATTATAAAAAGCACAGTATTTGGTTAGAAAAAATGGCAATGCTTTCTATGTTCTTTCTTGTTTCTTATGTTCAAGATGTGGTTAATTGGGTTACTGATTCTAGTTTTCTGCTTAATTGTAGGCATCATATATCTAAGCATTTGCTTTGGCCTTAAGGTGACAGAATGTACTTCCTCTTGACTTTGTCTTGATCATATTTCTTGTTTGGGTCAATTTAATGTTTATGCATGTGAAACAGAGGCTTCAAAAACACTTATGTGCTTGGATTGTTTTTTGACCTCTGACAAGATGGTTTCTCAGATCTGAGAGTTACTTGTCAGAGATCTGAACTCAATCTGCAGCTTGGAGTCAAGTGCCTCTCTGCCTAGGCCAGACAAAACAACCAAATTGCAAAGCATGATGAAAAATAAACTCTTTATAGGCGATTGCCATCAACAAAGAAAATATTATCATCTGCAAATAGTACCATGACACTGGCAAAAAATGGGTTTAAATGGACAGGGATTATTTTTTTTCCCCTTAAAGTGTTGAAGAATGTAAAATGTAGGGAAGGAACAATTCTAGCAAGCAGTCTGATGTTTGCCTGGTGGCTCAGAAGGTAAAGAATCTGAGTACAATGCAGGAGATTAGGGTCAGATCACTGGGTCAGGAAGACCCCCTAGGAAAGGAAATGGCAATGCCTGAGAAATCCCTTGGACAGAGGAGCCTGGCAGGCTCCAGTCCATGGAGTAGCAAAGAGTCAAACACAAATGAATGACTAACACCAATGTTTTGTAGTAGGGTTAAAATGTGGATAATTTATGATAAAGCAACCTTAACCCCAGGGATATAACCTAGAGAAACTCACAGGTCCTTAGGTTTGACATAGCAGCATTATTTATTTTAGGCAAAATCAAGAATCATCTCACAAATTCACCAAGAGCTGAGTGTATAACTGAACTGTTTGTAGAATGACATACTTGACAACAAAGAAAACAAATAGTAGTAATGGGCTGCAATACAGACATTTAAATAAAAGAAAATGGGTAATCTCTAAGCATTTATAAATGTGGCAGGCATAGAGAGATTTCTGCAGTCTTGGAAGTTACAGTAATTCTCTGGACATGTACATTTCAAGTACTTTTAAATATCTCTGCCAAATATTTCAGCTTTAAAAAGAAGAAATGTGAGTGTACATCAAGATGGACATCTAGAAACAAGGAAACAAATCTACTGACATTATGATCTTATATTCCCCAATCTTCAGAATCATGAGAAATAATTGTGTTATAAAGCAGTCTGCCTATGATAATTTGTTTAGAACATCTCAAGCTAAGACAGATAAATCACTGAATATTTTTGATAAAGCTTTATTTTTTATTTTACACACATTTTCATGATATGGAAAATGTCTATGATAACATCATAATACCTACTTAGTTAAGAACTAATTTATTGAAATATTTTATAAAGTAGTACAATATCCTGTTTTTTAAATCAATGTGAGTTTAATGAATCCATATTATCTACCTGTGGAGTTCACATTTACCAATTGAATTACACTCTTTCTTTCTTCTTTCAACTTATTGAAGCTTGAACTCCCTGTCAAAATAATGCTCATGATTTAAAGATATCTCATGGCTTTTCATGTACCAGTGTTTTTGAAAACACTGTTGACTCAGTTAGGAGTCAGTTTTCTCCATCTCTTGAATTTTTTTCTACATATTCTTCTCAATTTTCTCTTTAGCACATCCCCTCTCTCATTTTCTCAATCCTTCAAGCAATTTAATCAATTNTGTCAAAATAATGCTCATGATTTAAAGATATCTCATGGCTTTTCATGTACCAGTGTTTTTGAAAACACTGTTGACTCAGTTAGGAGTCAGTTTTCTCCATCTCTTGAATTTTTTTCTACATATTCTTCTCAATTTTCTCTTTAGCACATCCCCTCTCTCATTTTCTCAATCCTTCAAGCAATTTAATCAATTGCTCTTCTAAATCTTCACGTTAAATTGCTGCTATCTCTATCATAGCATTCATGTTGTATTGTAACTATTTTGCATGAATTTGACCCCACTAGAATATCATTCTTCCAAGGTTAGCAACTATGTTCTTACGAAGTACTGTTTATAGAGTTCAGTTGTAAGAAATATTACATTTAGTTATTTCTCCAAAGTAGATTTCATATGTTTGTACTCTGAATCACAAGTTGAAAGGGAATTTATTTTCACTAATTAAGGGGACTGCTCTTAAATATTTCATGAGATCATATTATCCCTTCTAATATAAGTGGAAACAATGCAAGGGGAGAATGATCCATTTACCTTTGCTGTTTCTTCTCAGGAGTAAATCTCTATTAAGCATTGGTCTCCATCATGGGATCTGGTTCTGGGATGCTTGTGTTGCAAATGTGATTAACATACCTATCCAAGCAATCTCCATAATGAATTTGCATTTATTATCACATTGCCATTTCTCCACCAGTGGCTCTTTTATGTAAGCATGGGTCCCAGCCTCTGGAAAATGGTCCAAAATTCATATATATACTAAGGTAATTTTCCCAAACTTTCTGATAAAGATTTTTGTTTTGTCCCTCCAAAACACTAGATCTTTCCCCTACTTCTCAATTAGCCAGTTAGCTTAATTACTTAGAGTAATTATAAAACACACATCATCCTGTTTTCTCCTTTTCAGCAGATGGAACATAGATACAGAGTTTTGAGCCCTATTCTAATCTTTAGGAAGAATGACATCTTTCTAGGTATAAGGTGGGGGAAGTAGATGCTAAAGCAAGTCATTTTTCATTAATAATTTTTACAGATACTTCTGAATCTCTTGTACTTGATTCAATGTACAGAGTTTACCATGCTTGACATGTGCTAGGCTCTCTGTTCATGAAATGTCCTCCTACTGTGACATTTAATCACTTCTCTAGTTTAAGGGCCATTCTACTCCTTTGCGAACAAGGTTCTCATGAAAGAAAACCTCCCTGATTCTTCCATCTCTTGTTCTTGTATGAGTATACTGTATAAAAGTTCTGATTCATATTATACTCACAGCAGGAAAATTTATTAACAATGACTGGTTCATATTTTTGTCTTATCAATGTTAAATCTTAAAGGATGAAGTCTTAAATATATAATAGATTTGTGGGCAGACTATCAATATATATTTTCAAATTAAATAATATAATTTGAAAGCCATGCAATCTTCTACAAGGTTACAAATTAGAATATCTTATAACTGTCCTTCAACCTTTGGACAACTTCATAACATCCCCTGTCCTGTCTAGCAATAATCACCATTGTGATTTTTACTTTTTATACAGTTGTGCACATTGTGTTATAATAATCTATATAAAATATATACTTTGATTTTAGCTGGGATTGACTTCATTAAAGTCTAACCAAGCTATTATTCTTAAAGAGATGAGAATACCAGACCACCTGACGTGCCTCCTGAGAAATCTGTATGCAGGTCAATAAGCAACAGATAGAACTGGGCATGGAACAATTGCCGGGTTCCAAATTGGGAAAGGAGTATGTCAAGGCTGTATATTGTCACCCTGCTTATTTAACTTATATGCAGATTACATCATGTGAAATACCGAGCTGGATGAAGAACAAGCGGAAATCAAGATTGCTGTGAGAACTATCACTAATCTTAGATGTGCAGATGACAACACCCTTATGGCAGTAAGTGAAGAAGAGCTAAAGAGCCCTTTGATGAAGGCAAAAGAGGAGAGTGAAAAAGCTTGTTTAAAACTCAACATTCAAAAACAAAGACAAAACAAACAAAAAACATCCAGTCCCATCACTTCATGGCAAATAGATGGGGAAACAATGGAAACAGAGAGACTTTACTTTTGGGGGTTCCAAAATCACTGCAGATGGTGACTGCAGTCAGGAAATTGAAAGAGGCTTGCTCCTTGGAAGAAAAGATGTGACCAACTTAGACAGCATATTACAAAGCAGAGACATTATTTTGCCAACAAAGCTATAGTTTTTCCAGTAGTTTTGTATGGATGTGAAAGTTGGACCATAAAGAAAACTGAGTGTGGAAGAATTGATGCTTTTGAATTGTGGTGTTGGAGAAACTCCTGAGAGTCTTGGACAGCAAGGAGGTATCAAACCAGTCCATCTTCAAGGAAATCAGTCCTGAGTATTCATTGGAAGGCCTGATGCTGAAACTGAAGCTCCAACACTTTGGCCACATGATGTAAAGAACTGACTCATTGGAAAAGACCCTGATGTTTGGAAAGATTGAAGGCAGAAGAAGGGGATGCAGAGGATGAGATGGTTGGATGGCATCACTGATGTAATGGACATGAACATGGGCAAACTCCGGGAGATGGTGAGAGACAGGAAAGCCTGGTGTGCTGTAGTCCATGGGGTCACAAAGAGTCAGACGTGACTGGGTGACTGAAAAAACAACTGATTCACTTTGTTGTATGGCAGAAACTAACACAAAATTAGTGTTGTACAGTACAAACTATTAAAGCAATTATGCTTCAATAAAAAATAAAATACATTAGGGTGATAACATACACAATGGGAGTTCAAGATGGGGAACACATGTACACCCATGGCTGATTAATGTCANGACTGAAAAAACAACTGATTCACTTTGTTGTATGGCAGAAACTAACACAAAATTAGTGTTGTACAGTACAAACTATTAAAGCAATTATGCTTCAATAAAAAATAAAATACATTAGGGTGATAACATACACAATGGGAGTTCAAGATGGGGAACACATGTACACCCATGGCTGATTAATGTCAATGTATGGCAAAACCACTACAATATTGTAAAGTAATTAGCCTCCAATTAAAATAAATAAATTTATATTTAAAAAAGAATTGTCATAGTTTTATTATCATGTACAGTCACAAAGTTTATCCATTTTCAAATATTCACGTACCATTTGAGTTTTATATTTTGTGAAGTTCCTGTTAAATCTTGTGCATATTCTTCTGTTAAACTATACATTTTCTTACTGATTTGCAATGGTCTTATATGTGTCAGGGCTATTAGCTTCATTGAGTTTTGCTTTTGTCAATTGCAATGCAAATATATATCCCACTCTGTTGCATGTTGATT
Source organism: Neotragus moschatus (assembly GCA_006410615.1). Taxonomy (NCBI): domain Eukaryota; kingdom Metazoa; phylum Chordata; class Mammalia; order Artiodactyla; family Bovidae; genus Neotragus; species Neotragus moschatus. Next base: position 512,715 of record SJYA01002187.1, read on the forward strand.
TGCTTTCATTCCTGAGAAAATATATAAGTAATAATTTATAAGATAAATAAGATAATCCATTTTCTATATAATTATCATCATTTCTTCTCAGTCTTACTGAAATATTTTTTTTCCTTTTCTTGATATAATAAAGATATATTTCAATATTACATTATGTAATTATATATAGTTTTTTACATGTCAGTCTTTATTCAATTTGGAGTTTATATATAGTTTTGGAGATAAAGTAAAAAGACAAAAGTAGTGTTTTTCGTTTTTTTTTTTAATATATGTACACTAATGCTCTGGTTTCCCTTATTGAAAAGTTTGTCTTGTCCATTCTTTTTGTAATGTCTTTCAACCTCATGTTATTTCCCCTTATATCAGTGTACCTGGCCTATATTCTGTTTCATTAATTTGTATTTTACCTATACTTATTGATTATCCTTTTCCCTTTGAATTACTGTGGCCCTTTTGTCAAAAATCAGTCTTCAGCCCAGAACAGACTTTAAAGAAAAGATTTTAAGGTAATATATTTTTAAAAATGTTCAGTGACACTTAGCTATTCTTAGCTCTTTCTATTGCCAAATATATTTTAAAATAAGTTTCTCAAGCCCAGACAAATACTTCTATTAACTCCTTTACAAAAGAGTTGTACAAATTTAGATCCACATTAGTGGTGAATAAGAGTTTCTATTGCCTCACATCCTCAACAAAATACAACAATCTGTGCTTGTGTAGTGGTATAATGATGACACAATGTAGTGAGAATGGACATCTCATTTGTTCCTGATCTTGGATCTTTGTTGTTTTCAGTTGCTCAGTTTTGTCCGATGCTTGCAACTCCATGGACTGCAGCACCCCCAAGCTTCCTTGTCCTATACCATCTACCAGAGCTCATCAAATTCATGCCCATTGAGTCAATGATGCCATCAACCATCTTGTTCTCTGTTGCCCACTTCTCCAACTGCCTTCAATCTTTCCCAGCACCAGAGTCTTTTCCAACAAGTCAGTTCTTCCCATCAGGTGACCAAAGTATTGGAGCTTTAGCTTCAGCATCTGTCCTTCCAATGAGTATTCAGGGTTGATTTCCTTTAGGATTGACTGACTTGATATCCTTGCAGTCCAAGGGACTTTCAAGAGTCTTCTCCAACACCACAGTTCAAAAGCGTCAGTTCTTCAGAGCTCAGCTTTCTTTATGCCCCAACTTTCACAGCCATACATAACTACTGGAAAAACCATAGTTTTTGACTAAATGGATCTTTGTCAGCAACGGAATGGCTCTGCTTTTTAATATGCTTTCTATGGGTTTGTCAAAACTTTTCTTCCAAGGAGCAAGCATCTTTTAACTTCAAGGCTACAGTCACCATCGACAGTGAATTTTAAAATTCTGTTCCAGTCTATGTTCGATACAGGATACAGGATGCTTGGGGCTGGTGCACGGGGATGATCCAGAGAGATGATATAGGGAGGGAGGTGGGAGAGGGGTTCAGGATTGGGAACTCATGTACACCCGTGGAGGATTCATGTCAATGTATGGCAAAACCAATACAGTACTGTAANCATCTACATCACTTAAGAGATCAGTATTATAATGCAGCCATTCACAACAACCATATCCAAACATCTTGGAGATAAAATTTAAGTTCTAAAATGTATACAGTATTTTCTTCCATTAAAAAAATAAGAATTATTATTATATCTTTTGTTGTGTTTGAAGTACTTTTCTTTTCTTTTACAAATAATATGTGTATATCCTAGTACTTTGCCTAAAAGTAAAAGCTTAATCTGAAAGAAAAACTATAATAGTTAAGACATTCAATGGCAATTATTATAATTGATTGATTTCTAAAATGTGACAAAGGGCAAGACTGAATTAAGGGAGATAGATATCAACTGCCAATTTATTTTTTGCACTCAATTATCTGCAGTAGACTTAGCAATTCTGTGTTTATTATGAGTTTATAAGCCATTCTTTGAATTAACTTGAAAAGGGGATGGGATTAATGTTCAGATGAAATGTAAAGGAGTGTGTTATGGTATAGTAATCAAATATATTCATACAGTGGAAATCATACTCTTTAAACAATTGAAATATATGTGCTTTTTATTATAGACAAATCTTTTGTGACTATTTCAATAAATAATCTGGCAGAACAACTACATGATGATAAGAACCTGTTTGAAATGAATTGCCCCCTATTAAATGATTGCTTAAGTTAATTTATTAAATTGATCATTATTTTGATTCCACATAGGCAAAGATGACATTCAGTTAATCAAAGTAGGCATTTAAGATATCTGCTTCCCCTTTAAACTCTCATTTTCAACTTAATTTCATTTGAATCAAAGATAATTAGTATAATGTGGAAACCAACTTGTGTGTGTAATATATATACATTTGAACACAATGATACATTAAAAGTTAATTTGCATGTATCATAATTCAGGATAAGTTGGTTTTCATTCTTTCTAAAAATATATTGTACCTCATTCCCTGGGGATATTTTGTATAGTTTTAGTCAGTGGCACTTTTTGCAATGAAAAATTTCCAGTCAAGATAATAAAAATGATGAGTATGAAAAGAGTGATATTTTATGAAACCGTTTCTCATTAAGAAATCTTTTTGAAAATACAAGAAGATATAGATAATTTTATGTCATGAAAGAGGAAACAACAGAATTAAGAGGCATGTCTTTATATTGTGGATCCAGAAATTATTTCTAAGAGCATCAGTTGCTGTACAGTAATTTCCAGTGGATGTACAGAAATGAAATAGGGCAGACATAAGAAAAAGATCAATAAATTTGTATATATTGATAAATACAACCTGGCCATTTAGGTTGGCGAGACAAGTAGAGGATTGCCTGCAGTTAGTTTGATTTTGAAGTGATGTGGACCAGTTGAACAAAACAGTCAGAGGTTAGAAACATTAGAAATAGAAGCAGGCTAGAAATGTCATAGGTGCTAGAACGAATTAGTGAAGTGGAATAAGTGGAAATGATAGTTGCTCAGTTGTATCCAAGTCTTTGTGACCCCATGGACTAGAGTCCACCAGGGTCCTCTGTCCATGGAATTCTCCAGGCAAGAATACTGGAGTGGGTAGCCATTCCCTTCTCCAGAGGATCATCCTGACTCAGGAGTTGAACCCAGGTATTCTGCATTGCAGGAAGATTCTTTACCATCTGTGCCACCAGGGAAGCCCTAGAATGAATAAATGGATCATTGCTTGTGAAATTGACCTTAAAATGCTTAAAAAGAATTTTGGAAATGAATCCGGTAGATCATAACCAGAATACCAATGCCTGAGCTAAGTGAGTAACTGACTGTATGGTTTACACATTTATATATATGAATCTGAATTACCTTAGAGACTGTTGTTGGTTTGTCTCTAAGTCACCTCCAACCTTTCATCACCCCATGGCTGTAGACCCCTAGGCTCCTCTGTCCATGAGATTTCCCAGGCAAGAATATTAGAGTGAATTGCCATTTCCTTCTCCACAGAAAATTTGTGACCCATGGATCAAACTTGCATGTCCTGCATTGCAAGCAGTTATTTACTACTGACTCACCAAAGAAGCCCACCTTAGGGGTTAGAGGGAAAGAAATGAAAATAGAGATCTAAGAATTTGCTAGGTGGAAAACTGATGCCACAGTTGGTGGGTAAACTATTTGTGTAGGGACTGGTAACTATCCTACATTTAGGAAGTAATCTTGTGGAGAAAATTTTGAGAAGGAAATTATAAAGAGTTTGGTTGGTTATCTCTATGAATTTTAGAATGATATCTATTTAAATGAATGACCACCACAAAAGTGGTAGTCTTTGTTTGAATATAATATTCACCACAAACAAGAAACGATTTCTTCTGTTGAAGAGATGAGTTATAAATAACTGCACATTGTTAAGAAAAATAATTAATTGCAATTTGGGACTGTTAGACCTGGGATCGTGGTAGTGGTATTAACCAGTGAAGAAGGTACATTCTTCAACATTAAAAAGAAGTACCAGGCTGTAAGAATATAAAATAGGTCAGGCAGCACATTATTTGTGTTTTGTTTGTTGTCATATTATAACAGGAAAGTTTCACAATGAAACTGAATTGATTTCAATATTGCCTGTGATTTCCGTAAGTATGTGTACTACCTAACCACACAATATTACCTGCAGATTGCCCTTTTCTGGCATGAAACATCAGCTGTATCAATTTAAATCATAATGTGGAAACTTAATTTGGTTTCAAAATTAGTTCTATTCAAAAGTGTTCAGAACATGCTCTTCTATTGCAAGACAAACTGCAATTAAAATTCTACATTGAAGCTCAGAGTGTCACCGAGGCCAAATCACTTTCTACCCTTTTTACACAAGCTGTGTGATAGGATTGTGTTCTTTACTCTGATCTGTAAGCCTTGCTTTTATTCCCACCGTGATGGCTGTACTCCAATTACCAGGAAGTAAATGGATTCTGCGCTATAATTGCATAACTTTGTGAAACTGGGACACCTGTAATCCTTCAACTAAGGAAGAAATATGGAACTATATTTTGAATAGAAAAATAGGTCTTGGACTCTGTGGGAGAGAGAGAGGGTGGGATGATTTGGGAGAGTGGTATTGTAACATGTATGATATCATAAGTGAAATGAATCGCCAGTCTAGGTTCGATACAGGATGCAGGATGCTTGGGACTGATGTACGGGGATGATCCAGAGAGATGATGTGGGGTGGGAGGGGGGAGGGGGGATCGGGATTGGGAGCTCATATACACTTGTGGCTGATTCATGTCAATGTATAGCAAAACGAATACAGTATTGTAAAGCAAAACGAATTAAAAACTAAAAATAAAAAAAAAAAAAGAATTACCTATAAAATAAAAACAAAATGCAGCATCCTAATGGGAAAACTCATGGCTTTTAGGACAGCAGTCAGTGCTTCCCACTGTTTATCTCCCAATACTACTGTATAGGGGATTTCCAAATGGCACAGTGATAAAACCAGGAAACACGGACTTGTTCCCAGAGGCGGGAATCTCCCCTGGAAGAGGAAATGGCAACCCACTTCAGTTTTCTTGCCTGGGAAATTCCATGGACAGAGGAGCCTAGCAGGCTACAGTCCATGGGATCACAAAGCCTCTGACACAACAGGGCACAGCACAACAGTCTTGTGTAGAGTTGATTCTCACAAAGTAACCAGCTTTCTGAAATATCTTAGAGAACCAGATATATTCAGTCAACAAAACAGTTTGGTATTGGATGAAATTAAGACACAGTGAAACAAACCAAATGCTAAAGAGTAAACATGTGGAGATTGTCTTATATGAGGTGCAATCTGCATGAAAGAGAAGAGGGATAAATATTTGGGAATATTTTAATGAGATAAAAAACTTTTTATAAATCTATCCGATTTTGCAATTAGAAAGCCAGTGAAGCAGGAAGAACTTGTTTTTCTTACTATAAAATCAGAAGGAATTGAATTTTATTTGCTTTAAATTCCAGAGAGATTAAGTGGTTCTCCAGTTCAAATACCATAGTTGATTATAGCACCAAGCCTTCACTTACTAAACATCAGAGGTACCACTGGGTCTGAAGGAAATAAAATTGTTTTCCTTTAATGATTCAAGAATATATGGAACATATTAAAGTTGGTTTAACTCTTCCTCTTCCAAGATGTCAAAGATAATAAAATTTTCTACAACCTTGGAGAAGGATTAGGGGCTTCCCAGGTGGCATTATTAGTAAAGAACCTGCCTGCCAATGTAGGAGATGTAAGAGACGCGGGTTCAATGTCTGGGTTGGGAAGATCCCATGGAGGAGGGCATGACTGTCCACCCCAGTATTCTTGCCCTGAGAATCTTGTGGTCAGAGGAGCCTGGTGGGCTACAGTCCATGGGGTTGCAAAGAGTTGGATACCCTTAGCATTGACACACACAGGAGAAGGATTACAGGAAGAAGGGAGACAGCAGTTTTTATTTCATGGAGCATCTTATTTTTCCCACATAGACAAATTAAAAAATAGAAAACAAATATATGTTTTAAAAGTCCTCTTAAAATTTGTCTCAATTTCACAGATAATTATTCCAATACCCTTATATTAACTTTATATAAATATAGTACATTCACTGACAAGTGAATATGTATTGAGAAACTTTATAAAATAAAATAGAAAGCATTTTTGATATATTGTCAGGAATAAATGGAAAATTGTTTTATAAATGTATTTTTGTTGATTCAAAAATATTTAATCATACTATAAAATATCAGATTTCTTTTAAACAATAGCCTACATCTGCCAGCTTGGAAAATAAACACAATTTAATATAATATAAAACTAGTTTGATAATATGAAGAAAAACTCCCAAGGATTTAGAAGTACAGAAAAAGAAGAGTTGAACTATTTAAAAAAGTAACAATCCAGTGAACCAGGTAACATCCCAATAATTAGATTAAAACATTACATTGTGAACTTGACTTATGCAAACAAAACTAATGCCTCAAAACTGCCTAGCCCACTCTCAGACTGGACACTGGAAATCTAAATCGTGCCTTAATGTCTACATTAACATAATTTTGCAATTCAGTTGTCATTACTAGTATTTCTTTACTCTTCCAGAACTATTCTGCCGAGTAATGGTTCCATGGTTCATTAGGAACTTCTTGGAAAAATATCAGCTCCTTATTGGAAAGCTTCAACAAACAATTTAAATTCCCAGGTTATTTGAATACATTTTTCAAAAGCCTTTCCTAGCTACTTCCACAAAATCTGGACTACTCTATGTAATTCTCACTCAGTCCTTATCAAGCTCCCACATTTGAAACCATCTTATTCCAAATTTACAATTCTTCTTCTTCTTCTTTTTTTTTTTTTTGGAGCATAGTTGCTTTACAAGGTTGTGTTAGAATTACAATCCTTAATAAATTCTGACCTCCTCCCCAATTCTTACTCCTCTAGATACCTCCAAAGTTTTGTAAGTTGGTATTTTTCCTTAATCAATAACCTGAACTTCATCTAATCAACAGATTTTGATAGTTATATTTAAGGAGTCAGATTTCCACACTACCCAGGAAGAAAGAAATACTTCAATTATTTTCTCAATGCATTTCGGTTTGATTAAACAACATTCTTGAAAGTCACAATAACTTTTTATTCTGCATGATATATTAGAAAGGCAATTTTTTGAAACTACCTATTTGACTCATTTAAGATACAACTGAAACAAAAATAAAATGTAATAAATTAACCATTGTAGGATATATTTATTTTATTCAAATATTCATTTTTATTATATATTCATACACACACACGACAATGGCTTCCTTCAGAGAGCTGCTATTTTTTAAGACAGATTTATAAATAAGTAGGCTATTAGTAGGTAATATGGTGACAAATGAAGTGGGAAAATATAAAGCAAATGACAGAGATAAAAAAGAATGATTGAGGAGGGTTTGTTTTGCAGAGTGGTCTGGGAAGACTTCTGTAATAAATTAGTGCAAACAAACTAAATCAAAAGTGTATCTGGCCAATTCAAGGAGGACAGTTCCCCAGCAATGGATTCTGGGAAGACAGAATCAGGAAGTGACATCAGAAAAATGGTGGTGGGTAAGGGTTTAGGTTTTCTTCTACTTGTCTTCTTTGTTCTTGAAGATTTTTTTTTCTCTAAGTGATTTGAGTAGTCACTGCAGGGTTTGGAAAAGAACAATGTTATATTTTAAGTGGTTTTTATTATTTTTTTTTAATTAAGTGGTTTTTAAAAGTTCACACTGGTCACTGTGTAGAGAGCAAACAAGAGACATAAAAAAGGCCAAAAGCAAGAGAATATAGTCAGAAGGTTATTGCAATAATCCAGGGCAACAGATAATAGTGACTAGGACCAGGTTGTACAAGAAGAAGTTGTACAAGACATTTTCTGTTCATACCTTTGTCAACTACAAATTGGCACTTGCCTGTCAACTGGAAATTGCCACTTGCCAAGAGCATTTACCAGTGACTGAACAAAACAGCAACAAGGGCATTTGCCCTCTATCTCTGCAGAGATTGAACCTTGTGGTGGTGTGTGTCTTGACCTTCAGCATCCCCTGAGGGAGTTCAGGGTGGAGTGAGGCCCTCTGTTCCAGGGAATCTGGTGGAACAGGTCTTTGGATAGATATTTTTAGGAACTGATTTCATGATCCCAATCCTTGCATCTCTTCATATCTAGAAAATCGCTATANGAGATTGAACCTTGTGGTGGTGTGTGTCTTGACCTTCAGCATCCCCTGAGGGAGTTCAGGGTGGAGTGAGGCCCTCTGTTCCAGGGAATCTGGTGGAACAGGTCTTTGGATAGATATTTTTAGGAACTGATTTCATGATCCCAATCCTTGCATCTCTTCATATCTAGAAAATCGCTATATCCCTTCATGGTGACATCAGCTCAACATGACTAGCAGAAAAGTTTTTGTAAAGTAAGCACTTAATTGCACTGAATTCCTTCTTCACCAAAATCTTATATATTGACCTTCTCTGACTGCCCCTTTTCACCAGTCTCTCAGAGCTATCTGAGGAGCTGTCTCCAGGGCTGCAGTCCTTATTTTGCACCAAATAAAATTTAACTCACAACTCTGAAGCTGTGCATCGTTTTTAGTCAACACTTTGAAGGTTGAACTGATAGCACTTATGATGGTGAGCTGTGGAAATGAGTGATCCAGAAGAAATCCTAAATGTTTTTTTAGATTGTAGCCGCACAGATAGCAGCCGCGAGCCACGCTCCTCGGCGCCAGCGGCCAAGAGGACCCACCCTGCATCAGAGGTCAGGGGCTGCGGCCAGGGGGAGCCACCTAAGCCTGAGACCAGAGGCAGTGCCCNATCTGTACATCTTACAGATCTAAATTTATATCTCATTTTAAAAGAAATGCTTTAAAGAATAAAAAAGGAGATAATTATTTGAAAAAATGCTCTGTTTTTATTTCACTTTTTTTCAAGTCTGTAAAAGCAAAAAACAAAAGTAAAAACGCACAGAAAAAGAGTGAGATTTATTTGATTGTGTGATGAAGTTAGGCAAACCTGCTCAAAAACTCCTTCAAAACATATATGTGCTCTCTGCTTAGAGGATAGACTGTAAGTCAGATAAGAACTCCAGCAGCAAGTCTTAGAGTGACCCTTTTCCAGCTACATCGTTACTCTGAAACCTACTTATATTTCTGAAATCGCATTATTTTGACTCAAAATACAGTACTGTGTGTAAAGCACTTCAGGGGCTAATGCCAATACAAATTTTGTAAAATCCATGGATGTATATAGAACAGGTTTTATTAGAACCTTGATCGAGAATGTTTTTCATAATTCTGAGTTAAGGTGAAAAAGTGTCTCATGATGTCATTCCTCACAGATCACTTTTATGATTTCCCCAAAGTCATTCAATATATCTAGAGTAACATTTTTCTTTCCCAAAGAAAAAAGTTTGCAAAAGTGAGGACACAGTGCTTTACAAATTGCTCCTCAAAGAGCTCATATATCAAAGAAAGTATATTCCATTGTTAGGGAGCTAAGTTGAACTTGAAGAGTAGCTAACAGTGTGGTTAAATTTGCCTGTGAAAGCAAAGAAAATACTGCAGCACACCTGGCTGAACAATCTATCAATACACACAATACTGTACAGAAACCATAAATCCTACCACAGCAGTGCTATGCTTTCAGGGAAATCATACACGGAATATCACTGGAGCAAATGCTAGGGGAAGACAACTTGTGTGGGACATGTGGGCTGGCTGGTATTTCCTTGCAAAGCATTTTCCTAGTTTAATATCCAAACACTATAGATCTAACAGTTTAAGGTAAACAATTCTGAATTTAAATAAAGCAAGGAGGCTAGTGCAGTGCTCACACTATCTGTGAAACAAAGAGCAGTATAATGTAGTATGAATCTTGCAGGGTTCATATTGAAATATTGGTGTGTTACTTTGCTAGGGCTACCAAATAAAGTACCACATATCAAATGGCTTAAACAATAAAAATATTTGTGTCAGAGTTCTTGAAGCTGGAAATTCAAGATCAAGGAGATGGCAGGACTGGTTTCTTCTCATGCCTCTCTTCTTGGCCCTCCTTGGTTATCCTCTCCCTATGTCTTCACAGGATTCATCCCTTATTTCCTCATCTTATAAGGACACCAGTCAGATTGGATTGAGATCAACTTCAAAGAAAATATTTCAACTTAATGACCTTTTCAAAGAGCCTATTTCCAAATATAGTCACACGTGAGGTTCTCAGGGTTGGAACTTCAACCTAAGAAATAGGATTGGCACAATTCAATCCACAACACTGAGGAAGAAAAGAACAAAGAAGATGAGCTGAGTAGTGCTGCTTTATTTTTTTAAGTTTTAAGTTTGTTTATTCTTAATTGGAGGCTGCTTTTAAATGCTTTAAATACAGGACATGTAACTTTTATCCCCTTGATTTATTATCTTTGAACATATTTTGAATCTAATATTTATCTTTCTCTAAAAAGTAATGAACATTCATTTTTTTAAATTTAGAAAATTCAGAAAATTCAAAGGTATTATAAGAGAGAAAAAAAATCCCATTCATTTCTGTCATGAAAACTTTTAAAAAGAAACAGTTCACATAAGTATCAGGTTGTGTACATTATCTGTATTACTTTTGTATTTACCAATGTAATATAAACCATTTCCCTTTCATTATAATCTTATTGATGTTTTAATGACTGGATATTTTAAGCATAGTGGTTAATTTTAATTGTGCGTGTCAACTTGGCTAGGCTATGGTGTCATGTTTTGTCAAACCCAGTATAGATTTTGCTGTGACATACATTTTGAATGTGATTAATATTTAAATCAACAAACTTTAAGTAAAGCAGATTTGCTTCCATGATGTGGGTCTCCTATCAATTGAAGGTCTTAAGAAAAAAGAAGAAGTTTCTCACATAAAGAAGAAATTGTGCCATCAGCCAGACTTTAGACTCAAGATTTTGACATTAACTCTTTTCAGACTCTTCAGTGTACTGGTCTGTCTTGCAGATTTGGGACTTGCCAGTCACACAATTGCATGAGGCAACTACTTAAAATCTCTGTCTCTCTCTTATGCACACAGGTCCAATATATGCATCCAATTGGTTCTGATTTTCTAGAGAACCTATTGACTATGGCTTTAAGTTGTTCTTTATGTTGTTTGAATTTAAGATTTTCTCCTAATTTCTATACAAAAATATGATGATGAACATCAGTATTCACAGAAGTGGCAGGGCTTTCTGCCCTGATCTTCCTACACAATTTGTAAATGTAGCCTGCAGCTTCAATGAAACCACACTCTATTTCCACTTGATATTTTCAGACCATCAAATTTCCTTAGCCATAAATTTTTGTCATTATTGATTCCTTTATTATCAATTTCTTTGCATGTTTATTTGCAAATTTCTATGCTTCTCTTTCTTTTTGGAGAAGGAAATGGCAACCCACTCCAGTATTCTTGCCTTGAGAATCCCAGGGACGGGGGAGCCTGGTGGGCTGCCGTCTATGGGGTCACATAGAATCGGACACGACTGAAGTGACTTAGCAGCAGCTTTCTTGATTTATCCTAGAACTATTCTTATCTGTTTCTATTCTTCTAGAATTTTCCAAACCAAAATCAATAGTAAATAAACACTTTGTTACCAAGTTTTATTACAAACTGTTCTCTCTACTTCCTGGTGGCAACTGAAATTCAAATCTCTAATACTACTTCAGCCTGCAAGTTCTTATAAATGGAAGCCACATATTTTCAGATTCTAGAGGTAATTTGGGGTTTCATTTAGGTGTTCAGTAAACATTTCTAAATCAAAATTCCTGAGTTGAATATATATATAAAAGAAAAAAAATCCTTTCAGACATTGGGTAATGCTAGTGTCTCATCCTAATTTCCATCATGAATGATTATGGTTTGGTCATTCTCATATGTATAGAAAACACTGGGGACTTCCCTGGTGCTATAGTGTATAAGATCGACCTGCCAATGCAGGGGAAGATTCCACATGCCTCAAAGCAACTAAGCTGGTGCACCACTTTCTAGAGCTCAGCTACTGAGCCTGTGTACACTACAGTCTGTGCTCCACAACAAGAGAAGAAACCACAATGGAAAGTCCTCACATCGTAACAAAAAGTAGCCCCCACTCACCACAACCAGAGAAAGCTCATGCGCAGCAACAAAAACTCAGTGAAGGCAAAATAAAGAAAGAAAGAAAGAAAGAAAAAGTTGGTTCGCATCTCAGCGATCATTTGCATCCAAAGGTACATTGAAATTAACACTTGTTCAATATCACTTACTTCTTTTCTCTCTCTCTCTCTTTTTTTTTTATTATTCTTAAACATTCTGATTATCTAGCACAGTTCACAGCAAGACTTTCACAAGTCATTATACAATAAAATTGGGTAAATAGATTTTACTAACACAAGTATTATACTTTCAGATGTGTACCTTGTGCTTCATGTGCTACTACTTTAAATGTTAAGGAAATAATTCCTTTTAATATAATTTTTCTTTAGTTAAATATGTTGTGCATGTGTGCATTCAATGCCACTTCTGAATACTCATAGGATATGTGTTCTACTATGTAAGAAAATATAACATTAAATTCTGTTTCTCAGCTAGACATGATCTTGCCTTTTAGTGGAGATCTGCAGTATAGAAATACACATTTAGTTGTCACAAGTAGAGGAATGCTACTGGCATCCAATTGGTTAAATCACTCCTGCTACTAAACATACTGCAATGAGTAGTAGGGCAGCTTCTCGAAACAAACAAACACATGAAAAACACTTACCTGGAACAAAATGTCAGTAGTGCAGAGGTTGAAAAATCCAGTATTAAAAGTACTACCCAGTTTGAAACATAAATCTTAATGGACATGGTTTGTTTTCTGATGCCTTACTGTCTGCAATTTCCTTTTCATGAAGATTTCTCTTGGTGTGCAGCATTTTAAGTTGCTCACAATATGTGTAAAGTAGCAGCTGACTTCTGAGAATAATCTACACTATTAATTGGATTTCTTTGACCAGCCTGTACTTTAATCTTCTGCACATTTAATAATTGATTCAAAGGTTTGAAAATTTTATGTCATGGAAAGATGCTTCTAATTTCAGGTGACAAATCAGAAATAGTTTAATGTCCTATTTTTCTCCCATGTTGATATATTTTTATCTTGGATCATTACTTTCCACAACCAAAACACATCTTGACTTTTTCATGCATCTCTAATGAAGACAATTAAAATACTTGATATACATTATATGGATGGGATCTCTTTTTAATTGTGCATTGTTTGCGTTCATAGTGATCAGCTATATTAAATGAGCCTTGACATTAAAGAGCATCTTGATGTTCTGGTTTTAATTTATCATTTCAGGTGATACTGACTGCTATTAATGGTTCAGTCAAGGAGCTAAAAGACTGTTGATACTCAACACAAGTATTATAAATAACAAAACATTTCAAGTAGATGCAGAGAAAATTTTCAAAGTTGAAAGAAGCATTTTTAATCTCAGAAAATATAACAAATCCCATAAAAATTATAAACTTTTATTCTTCCAAGAGGAATTCATTCTAATATTCTTAAAATTCTTTGTTTCTCAAGTAATGCAAGGTATGCCTCCATAAAATAACCATTTAACCTAAATCAGTGGAGTAGGAGTAAAGAAAGAGTACAAGCAAGATAAGGGGCAAGTGACACTGACCTGGATGTTGACAGTTGTTAAAGAGCAGGGGGGACCACCTCAAATAAGACGGAGCTTGACAATCTAAAGCAGATAGTTCATTGCTGCCATTTGGTGACACATGAATTTTTCAAGATAAGCAAGTTTTCTGGGTTTCTACTTAAAAATCTTTTGATTTATATGTTCACCATTAGTCATCCTGAAAGCACTCTGTGATTCAAAATTGTGAGGTCAAACAAAGTATATCTGCTATCTACATATGACCAATAAGTTATTATTTGTCATTTCCCTTTTGTTTTAATACATTTCAGGACCAATCCTCCATCTGAAGACAAGAATAACATATTAAAATTTGTATTTATATTTTCAAGCCTTTTGACTGGAACTCCTCGGGTCTCCAGTAGATTTTGTACTTAACAGCCTCCACAACTGCATAACCAATTTTTAAAAAAGAAATATATATATATATATATATATATACACACACATCTATATACATACACACACACACACACACACACACACACACACACTATTGGTTCAGGAAAACCCTGGCTTATATATCAAAATACAGAGAAATACTGACATCATCATGTGTCATCCCACAAATCAGAGCTGCCTACACTTGGCATTTCAATAAATGTCCTTCCATTAATTTTCTAGGCATATGTGTTATGCTAACTTGCTTCAGTCATGTCCAACTCTTTGTGACACTGTGGATCATTGCTTGCCAGTCTTCTGTGTCCATGGGACTCTCCAGGCAAGAATACTGGAGAAGTTTGTCATCCCCTTCTCCAGGGGATCTTCCCGACCCAGGGATCAAATCCACACCTCTTATATCTCTTGCTTTCACAGGGGTGTTTTTTTTTTTTTTTTTTTTTTTTTTTTTCCTTTAGACCCACC
>SJYA01002187.1:527362-552508 GCA_006410615.1 Neotragus moschatus
TTCACAGGGGTTTTTTTTTTTTTTTTTTTTTTTTTTTTTTTACCACTAGCACCACCTGGGAGAAGATAATACATCAATGCCCTCATTTCATCTATTAGAAAAAATATATATAATTTATTACACTTGCATTAGTCAGCAATTTTTGTCATGATGTTTCATAATAATCACTCAGAAAGTTTGGTATAGTTCAGCAACAAATCTTTATTTTTTGCTTATACGTCTGTGAGTTAACTGTGTTTATTATGAGACTCAGACTGATGCTCAGTGATTCCTTGAGATACACTGCTCATATGGATCTTTTTTTTTTAATTTTTATTTTTTAGTTTGTTTTGCTTTACAATACTGTATTCGTTTTGCTATACATTGACATGAATTAGCCACAAGTGTACATAAGCTCCCAATCCTGCCCCGACTCCCCCCTCCTGCCCCACACCATTTCTCTGGATCATCCCTGTGCATCAGTCCCAAGAATCCTGCATCCTGCATGGAACCTAGATCGGTGATTCGTTTCACTTATGATATCATACATGTTACAATGCCACTCTTCNTTGCCATTTCCTTCTCTAGGGGATCTTCCCGACCCAGGAATCAAACCCTGGTCTCCTGCATTACAGGCAGACGCTTTATGATCTGAGCCACCAGGGATAACCTAGGAAATACAAATCAAAACCACAATGAGTTGAAATGATTATCAGAAAGACAAGTGATAACAAGTTTTGGTGAGGATGAAAAGAAAATGGAACCCTGATACACTATCAATGCCAGTGTAAATTGGCATAGCCATTAAGGAAAATGGAGGTTCCTCAAAAATTAAAATAGAAGAACCATATGATTGAGCAATCCCACCTTTGGGTATATATCAGAAGGAAATAAAATCAGTATCTTAAACTGATATCTGTGCTCCACCTTCCTTGTATCATTATTCACAAGTGTCAAGATGTAAAAAATTGAAGTAAGTGTCCATCAACTGATGAATAAAAAACTGTTTTATATATATATATATATCAAAATCATCACAATGTAAATCTTAGTAAAATTATACAACCTGAATATATACAATTTTTATCAGTCATTTTGACAATGAATAAAAGAAACAAGAGCTGCTACGCATGCATTACTCACCACAGTTTACATACCCTAGTAGAAAGATTTCCTTCTTCCCCTTGCAATAATAGTACTTCCCAGGTGGTGCAGTGGTAAAGAATCTACCTGCCATTTCAGGAGACACAGGAAAGTTAGGTTCAATTCCTGTGTCAGGAATAACCCCTGGAGTAGGAAATGGCTATCCACTGCAGTATCCTTGCCTGGAAATTTCCATGGACAAAGGAGACTGGCGGGTTACAGTCCATGGTATTGCAAAAAGTTGAACACAACTGAATGAGCATGTATGCACTACAAGAAGATTCTAAGCATTTGTGGCCAATGAGCAATCACAGCCATCCTCATTTTCTTCCTTTGTCCTAAAAAGCAGGAGTCCCCCACCTACAGTATCTAATGACTGATGATGTGAGGTGGGGCTGATGTAGAAATAATAGAAATAAAGAGCACAATAAATGTAATGCTCTTATATCATCCTGAAGCTATCCTCAACCCTAGTCCATGGAAAAGTTGTCTTCCACGCAACCAGTCCCTGGTGCCAATAAGGTTGGGGACTGCTGCAAAGGAAGCCCCTTTCCTCTGTTCTCAGGACTTGTTCCCATAGTTCACCATAGTTTGCTTGTCCTGAATTGCAATTCTCTGCTATTCCAGAATAAATGACTTTTGTTGGTAAAATAAATAACTCTTTTGTTAAGGTCAATACATTCATACTTATTAAATTTAAAATACAAAAAATAAAGAAAGCTCCTTGTTGCTGTTCAGTTGCTAGTTTGTGTCCAACTCTTTGTAACCCCATGGACTGCAGCCAGGCTTCCCTGTCTTTTACCATCTGCCAGAGTTTGCTCAAACTCATGCCCATTGAATCAGTGATGCCATCCAACCATCGCATCCTCTGTTGTTCCCTTCTCCTCCTGCCTCCAATATTTCTCAGCATCAGGGTCTTTTCCAATGGGTTGGCTCTTCACATCAGGTGGTCAAAGTATTGGAGCTATGGTATCAGTCCTTCCAATGAATATTCAGGGTTGACACCCTTTAGGATTGACTGGTTTGATTGCTTTGCAGTCCAAGGGGCTCTCAAGAGTCTTCTCCAACACCACAGTTTGAAAACATCAATTCTTTGGTCCTCAGCCTTCTTTAATATATATAAAACTCCTAATATAACACAAGTTCTATGAATAAATATTTGAATGTATCAGTACATTGATAACAGACTAATGAATGAATGGAGTATTACATATGTATGAGTGTCAGTGTATGTATGAGTACTGCTGCTGCTGCTGCTGCTAAGTTGCTTCAGTCGTGTCCGACTCTGTGCGACCCCAGAGACGGCAGCCTATCAGGCTCCTCCATCCCTGGGATTCTCCAGGCAAGAACACCGGAGTGGGTTGCCATTTGCTTCTCCAATGCATGAGAGTGAAAAGTGAAAGTGAAAATTACTCAGTCGTGCCCGACCCTTTGCAACCCCATGGACTGCAGCCCATCAGGCTCCTCAGTCTATGGGAGTTTCCAGGCAAGAGTACTGGAGTGGGGTGCCACTGCTTCACATATACAGACATGCACATGTACAATCTGCATGTGTATGCATGGATAAATGATTTAATTTATCTGTAAATATTATGAATTATTACAGAATAGCAGGAAGGCATAAATATCATGGTCCTATTTATTTTAGCTACATTTTATACCCTGTTGAGTGCACTACATATTCTCTTATTTTTCTTTCTCCTCCTTTTGTTCTCCAATCCCCTCTTTTTTCAGGTATCTCTTCTTTAAAATCATTTACGTCTTTGGTATACACTAAACACTTACTGTAATGCCAAATATTCTGATATATTCTGTTATCCTAAGTAATTTAAGCTCCAAATACCAAAAGCCTTAGAAAAAATATTATTGAATGCTGATTGTAGCACAATGAATTAACATAAATAGAAATAACAACCATATGTACTTAAGCCTACTTGTGGAGGTGTGCACTTTCTTCTATGGCTCCTAAGCAACTACTGAATTTGTGTAAGCATTTATCCTGCTGTTTGGTAATTGGTGATTTACTTCTTTAGCTCATGGTTTAGATTTCTACCCCTTGGAGAGTATGGATTTTTTCATTCATCAATCTAAACTCTGAACCTAGTAAAATGTTTGGCACAAAACAGTCACCCAGTTGACACATGTTTAATTTAATTGTTCCTTGTTTTTTACAACTATTGTGCATTTGCTCAAGGTCATGTATGGCTCTGTCTTCATAGTCAGCATTCTTCCCTGATTTATTAGATTTTACTATTATTTATCCTCATATAAATCCAAACTTTTTTTTATTTGTTTATTTCATTTCCAGCCTTTCCTAACTCAAAGCAGTTCATTTTCTCCTTTGTCTAACACTTGTTTAAATCACACCTGAATTCCAAAGCACACAGGACTGATGTATCCTTGCTTTTTTCTTTTTTTTTTTTTCTTAATTTTAACTTATTTATTTTTAATTATAGGATAATTTCTTTACAGTATTGTGTTGGTTTCTGCCAAACATCAACATAAATCAGCCGTAGGTACATATATGGCCCCTCCCTCATGAATCTCCCTCCCCATCCCACCCCTCTAGGTTGTTACAGAGCCCTGGTTTGAGTTCACTGAGTCAAATAGCAAATTCCCATTGGCTATTTGTCTTAAATATGGTAATGTGTGTTTCCATGTTACTCTCTTCAGAGATCCCACCCTCTTCTTCCTCCCTCCTCCACACTATGTCCTTAAGTCTGTGTATCCATTGCTGCCCTGCAAATAATTGTATCAGTGCCATCTTTCTAAATTCCATATATATGCATTAGTAGCATTAGTATATGATATTGTTTTTCTCTTTCTGATTTACTTTATAACAGACTCTAGATCCATCTACCTAATTAGAACTGAATCAAATGCATTCCTTTTCACGACTGAGTTTACTATTCCATTGCATATATGTACCAGCATTTCTTTATCCATTCATCTGTTGATGGTCATCTAGCTTGCTCCCATGTCCTAGCTATGGTAAATAGTGCTGCAATGAATTTTGTAGTACATGTGTCTCTTTCAATTTTGGTTTCCTAAGAGTATATGCCTAGTAATGGGATTGCTGGGTCCTATGGTGGTTTTATTCCTAGTTTTCTAAGGGATCTCCATACTGTCTTCCATAGTGGCTATGTCAATTTACATTCCCACCAACATTGCAAGAGGGTTCCCTTTTCTCTACATTATCTCCAGCCTTTATTGTTTGTAGACATTTTTGATGATGGCCATTCTGACTAGTGTGAAGGGATATCTTATTGTAGTTTTGATTTGCATTTCACTAATAACGAGTGATATTGAACATCTTTTCATGTGTTTATTAGCTATCTGTATATATTGTTTGGATATGTATCTATTTAAGTCCCTTTGCCACTTTTTTTTAAATTATGGAACACTTTGCAAATTTGCTTGTCATTCTTGTGCTGGGGCCATGGTAATCTTCTCTGTATTGTTTCAATTTTAGTACATGTATTGATGAAGTGAACACTCTTTCCCACTTTTTGATTGGTTGGTTGTTTCATTGGTATTGAGTCACATGTGCTACTTGTACAGTTTGGAAATTAATTATTGTCAGTTGTTTCATTTGCTGTAACTTTCTCCCATTTTGAGGGCTGCTTTTCAGTTATTTACAATTTCCTTTGCTGTGTAAAAACTTTAAGTTTAATTAGGTCCCACTTGTTTATTTTTGTTTTTATTTACATTTCTCTAGAAGGTGAGTCTTTTTTTGTCCATATGAGCTCACTAATTTTGTCTAAATTTCAAATTTTTCCTATTTATTTTTGTCAAATTATGCTGCTCATTTTTATTGTGTAATATGGTTACTAATGTCCATGTCCTTATTTTTCAATTCCTTTGAGTGGAGAATTTGTATCAAGACTTTTTAAATGTTACTTACAATTCATACCACAATGTATGATATATGGTCATAATATATAGCTACTAAACCCTTTAAAACAAAAAGCTATGTAACTAAAAATAGAGCATTAATCATACTTGCAATAGTTGAATTATTGTCAAAATATTTCAGCACAACCTGTATTTGCTAACTCTTTAAGATGGATTTCCACTCTTTCAAAATTTTGTCCTCAATTTTCTGTCCAAACATTCAATTGTTTATAAAGATTTTCTAAGGAGAAGTAAAACGCCTTTCCCTACAAAGTAAAATGAAAATGGAAACATATTCAGCACTAAGTAGACTATAACAAAAATGAGGAAAAATAGTTTGCATGGAAAAGTGACTGTATCTATCCAATGTTTCATTCTAGTATTATAATTTCAAATCTTATGCTTAAAATGCTCATCTATTTTATGTTGGTTTATGTATATGGCATGAGACAAAAATCCAATTTCATTCTTCTGCATGTGGTAATCCAGTTTTCCCAGCACCATTTATTGAAAAGACTACCATTTTCACATTGTATGGACCTGACTGACACTTGTGCAGAGACATTACTTTGCCAACAAAGGTCCGTTTAGTCAAGGCTATGGTTTTACAAGTGGTTATGTATGTATGTGAGAGTTGGACTGTGAAGAAAGCTGAGCACTGAAGAATCGATGCTTTTGAACTGTGATGTTGGAGAAGACTCTTGAAAGTCCCTTGGACTGCAAGCAGATTCNCAATCAGAATCCCAGGGAAAGGAGAATGGTGCCAAATGGTAATGGGAATAATGATCAAAGTATAAAGGTTGGTCATATATTTTCATTTCAATTTGAGAAAACTCAGTAAATACAAGCAAAATAAATAAAATTCACAAGAACCATTTCAGTGAAAGTGCAGAAGATCAAAGATAAAGTAAATATCTTTAAAATATCCAGAAATATGGAAATTTTATATTTTAAAAATGAAACTAATAAGAGATGAAGAAAAATAGAACAAACAAAAAAAGAAAAATAAGTTTAATGATGATAGAAAATATCTTTTAACCTAAAAGTTTAACCTCAGGGAATTTTATGTTGGGATGAGGTTGAAATATAAATATATTCAGGGAAAAAAAGAAAGGCTAGATAGAGTTTATTATAAAATGACCTTAACTAACAGATAATTAGAGACTGTACTTCAAGAAGATGGAATGTAATACCAGAAAGAATGGACTGAGAGGCAAGAATCAATTGTAACCAAAGAGAAATTTAGGGAAATTTAAAAATTGTGTAACCATTAACTGCATAAAAAAATAAAAATAACAAGTATTAAAACATAACAAATATGAGAAGACTAAATTACAATCTGTAGAAAATTCACTAGAATTAAAATATTTTAAGTACTCCAAAAATGTTCAAAGATGTTATTTATACTTTAGATTTTACTAGCTTCAATATTCCTGTGAAATTCTTATCATAACCTTTAAAAATAAATGCAAATGTTCAGCAGTATACAGGAAAAAAGTTAAGGTAGAACATCAGTCCAATCAAAGGCAAACACAAAGAAAAAACATAGAAAAAAGACATTATAAATCAGCACAAATTTATCAGGCTAATTTATCATGACAAAAATGTGAATCCTTCACAGCCCACAGATCGATCTTCTGACCCAAGGATTGAATCTGGGTCTCCTCCTTTGCAGGCAGATTCTGTATCATCTAAATGATCTACAAACTCTGATATATTTCTGATGACNGAAAAAAGACATTATAAATCAGCACAAATTTATCAGGCTAATTTATCATGACAAAAATGTGAATCCTTCACAGCCCACAGATCGATCTTCTGACCCAAGGATTGAATCTGGGTCTCCTCCTTTGCAGGCAGATTCTGTATCATCTAAATGATCTACAAACTCTGATATATTTCTGATGACTGTCCATGGCATGAATAAGTCATGTGATGACTCAGTAATCAGGACCACTTGGATTTTTTTTTTTTTTTTTTTTTGGCTACTTTGTCATCTCAGGGTCAGTCTTCCATGGCCAATACACCAGAAGCAAAGCAAATTACAATTTCAAGTATAGTCCTCTAAATGTTTCTCCATGGGTGAAGCAGAATGATTTCTAATTTTCCTATTGGTCATAACTGTTCCCATAGGCAAACATTTCTGCAAAGATGCTAAGAAATATGGAGGGGCATATGAATATTCAGTCACCAGTAAATATCTCCTCCGTAGTAAGTTATGAGCTTTAATAGTGATTGTATATCATTAGTCGTACTGCTACTGAGACCCTATTTACTTATTTTGATTTCATTTTGTTGTTGTTGTTGTTATTGTTTCTCTCCTTTTGCTTCTTGAGTATATTACCAAGTTCATTGCTTGGATCATGTATTTGTCTTTTTTCATTGTCTGAATAATGATAACAATCTTAGTGAAACCTGAGTTAGAAGAGGCGTGATGGGATGAAGGACATTATTACAGGGCTATTGCTTGCCGTGGATCCAGTGGCTACTACAGCCATCACCAACTTTTCATGAGACCTTGGTGAAAACATAATTAAATCTTTATTATGTAAATATTTTGTGGTATCTTTGTTATAGCAGCTTAGCCTTTCACCTATATAATACATGAAGTATTAATGGAATTGTGAAATTGGAGTGTTGCTAAAACAAAACTTAAATATATGTCAATAGCTTGCTATTTGGCATTGGATAGCAAGGAAACAATGAACACAGACTTGATGACTTATGATCTTTCTTACACCACTGAATAAAGTTGATGTAATTGCCACCTGTGAAAACTTGGAAAGCAAATTGCAGTCTATGGAGACTGTAACTCTACAGGAAGCAGTCAGAATGCGAGTTTGAAGACATAATTGGAAAGAAATAGACTTCTGCTTAAAAAAAAAATGTTCTGACTGCAACATAAAAATTTTGTGAAAACACAGAATTTGAAAATTCAGTATAAGGAAAAAACAATTGTTTGCCTACTGATAAAAACAGGATATTTGTTGAAACCAAAAGTAGGAGAACTATCACCCAGAATCTTGAAATGCATTGCATTATTTTTATTTATGTATACAATGGCTGTCGGCCCAGCTGCATGGATCAAAATAAATGTTCAGATGGCATGGAATTAATTATTATTTAATTGACAATGACAGAGAAAGTTGAGCAGAACATGCTGCTGCTGCCACTAAGTCACTTCAGTCATATCCAACTCTGTGTGACCCCATAGATGGAAGCCCACCAGGCTCCCCCATCCCTGGGATTCTCCAGGCAAGAATACTGGAGTGGGTTGCCATTTCCTTCTCCAATGCATGAAACTGAAAGGTGAAAGTGAAGTCGCTCAGTTGTGTCCGACTCTTAGTGACCCCATGGACTGCAGCCTACCAGGCTCCTCTATCCGTGGGATTTTCCAGGCAAGAGTACTGAAGTGGGTTTCCATTGCCTTCTCCATGAGCAGAATATAGGCAACATTAAATATAGGAGAAAGATCCATAGGTTTAAGAACTATGACCAGGAAAGGCTTTTGGATGTGGTAACTTTCACACACAATTGCTTGAAAGCAAGAAACTATCACTAATTCTAAAGTTGTTGTGCTAACTAGCAAGCTACTTAGAGAAATATTTGACCCATGCTGCCTTCAGATAGCTATATTTATGTGTCTAAGTTTGTAGCAATTGGATATAGTTGGAAATTATAATTACTTTGACTAGATCTTGGCCTTAGCACAGTAGGCATGCAATCTCTAACTTTTCCTCTTCTTGTTATACAGATGTAGTGGTAAATCATGTTATTCAGTGTGATAACAATAATACTCTTGGAGATGGTGGCAAATATATAAAAAAGAAAAGGACATCAATCACTGCATAGTCTCATGAATTGGAACTAACCACCTGCTGACACTTACTCCTTGGAAGGAAAGTTATGACCAGCCTAGACAGCATATTGAAAAGCAGAGATATTACTTTGCCAACAAAGGTCCGTCTAGTCAAGGCTATGGCTTTTCCACTGGAGATTCAACCAGTCGATCCGAAAGGAGATCAGTCCTGGGTGTTCATTGGAAGGACTGATCCTGAAGCTGAAACTCCAATACTTTGGCCACCTCATGCCAAGAGTTGAATCATTGGAAAAGACCCTGATGCTGGGAGGGATTGGGGGCAGGAGGAGAAGGGGATGACAGAAGATGAGATGGCTGGATGGCATCACTGACTCAATGGACATGAGTTTGAGTGAACTCCAGGATTTGGTGATGGACAGGGAGGCCTGGTGTGCTGTGATTCATGGGGTCGCAAAGAGTCAGACACAACTGAGCGACTGAACTAAACTGAACTGAACCTGCTATACCATTGCACATGTTCAGACTATGTGAAAAAATATGTATTTCTATTTTGTTTGAGTCACAGAATTTTATATTCCTTTTTAATTTTCTGAACCAAAATATGCCTCTTTTTTAAAGCAGCTTAAACTAATGTAGTTCTTTGCTGAATTAAAAAATTTTCTAGAGAGTGTATCATTTTTCACATCCACTGAAAATCTGTGATAGTTCTAATCCTAAACCCATTTTTTTTTCTCAAATCTGTGTCTTTTAAAAGCTTACATAGGCAAAAGGAGATCAGTTGCCTTTATTTTTTATGATAGTGAGGTTAAATATTTATCTATGAGTTTTGTGAAAATTTAAATTTTAATTTGTGCCCTTTTCTTACTTTCCATTCCTAAGGGTTCTTTAATTAATTCTATGATCCCATATAGCTGGGCGGATTTCTTTAGTTTATCATATATATTTTAAAGAAAATCTCTTTCGTTATGCTTTCAATACTTTTGTTATCCTCTGACAATATATTAACCTTTTAGCTGCAGAGTATCTTTGTTTTTTTTTGTTTGCTTGTTTTTCCTAATCGTATCAGTACTTTTTTTCTTTTTTGCATATATGCTTAAAAGATATTCTCATGCAATATCAGATACAACTCAGATATTCAAGGCCTGGTAATAGGCCATTATATCATTACAGTGGAAAGAGACAAATTAACTGAATTTAAACACTTATAAATCAAATTAAACTCAGTGATAAATATATAGCATAGTAGAATATAGTAAATATAGATATATAATCTTGTTTATTAAATTAATGTTTAACAATTTGGCATGAACTAATTAATTAATGGACTTCTCTGATAGCTCAATTGATAAATAATCCACCTGCAATGCAGAAGACCTTAGTTCAATTTCTGAGTTGGGAAGATGCTCTGGAGAAGGGATAGGCTACCCAATCCAGTATTCTTGTGCTTCCCTTGTGACTCAGCTGGTAAAGAATCCACCTGTAATGTGGAGACAAGGGTTCAATCCCTGGGTTGGGAAGATCCCCTGGGGAAGGGAAAGGCTACTCACTCCATATTCTGGCCTGGAGAATTCCATGGGCTATATTAATAGACATGAGTTTGAGCAAGCCCCAGATCTGGTGATGGACAAGGATGCCTATTGTGCTAATATCTATGGGGTGGCAAAGAGTCAGACACGACTGAGCAACTGAATGGAGCTGAATTAATTGACTCCATTTTAATAACTTGTGGTCAGCAAAGAATCAGTACCCAAATGAACATACTTCCTACAGAGGTCAAAAGTAGATATGAAGCAACAAATCGGTTAAGAAATATTCGTTTTTAACAGTGTTAGGTATGGCAGATAAAGTATAAGCTGCATGTATAATGAATGTATGTTCATTTCCTAGACAAAATTCAATTTTTCAGCAGATTTTACAAGACTATATGTCTCAAAAATTTAAGGAGTATTTCTTTGATTTATTTTCTGCAATTAACATCATTTAAGTCTAACTGAATCATATTTATGATTTATCATATATAAAATGATTTTCCCAGGTGGCACTAGTGGTAAAAATTCCACTTACCAATGCAGGAGATGCAAGAGACAGGTTTGATCCCTGGGTTAGAAGGATCTTCTGGATAGGAAATGGCAACCCACTTCAGCATTCTTATCTGGGAAATCCCATGACTAGAGGACCCTGGCAGGCCAAAGTCCATGGAGTCGTAAAGAGTTGGACACAACTGAGAACACATTTGGTATTACATATAAAATATTATTACTACCATTAAAGCTAATTCTAACATTAGTTATGTGAACTGAAGACTTTCAAATAACATTAATAAAAGCAGAAGGGTAATCTCATAATGTTCATTATAGTATATCAGTAGGATTAGGTTTTGTAGAATGATTCCTTTTATTTTTTAAATAAAACATCTTTGTATTGTTTATATTTTATGTGATGTTCACTTTACTTGAATTGTCATTTCTGTTTCTTAGCTACTTGCAACATTATAATAGAATTATAGATCTTACAAAAGAGTTATTTGATTAGTAGTCAACTAATTTAGAAACACCTGCAAAGCACTTTAATACATAAATTGTTATTAAGATATACCATAATGCATTTATAAAAATAGCTCATTTCTATATTAGTTTTATTTTACTCTTGCTGTTTGTTAATGCCATTACTTTGAAAAAAAAAACAAAAAAAAAATAAAGAAGAGGAGGAGGAAAAGAAAAGAAGTAGGAATATGAATATGAAATAGAAGAAACATAGGAAGATGAGAAACAAAAGAAGATTGAGATGAAAAAGAAAACAAAGAGGGCAAAGAAAAGAAAGGAGGATGGGCCCCTAGTGGAAGTGAATAACTCGATAATGAATACTATGTTTGATTTTTTTTCCTTGCTGATTCATGAAAATTAAGAAGGTCCAGGAATATTGTATCTTAGTTTGAAGGACAGCTGTTACCACTTCTCATTTATTACCATTAAACACTTTACTACTTAACATTTTATCTAATCTCTCTCAGAGATCATTTATAATGTATGGTTTTCATGTTGATAAATATTTAAAACTGAGCATCTTTGATTGGCAAACATGGGAAAGCAGAAATTCTAAAGGAATTAAGAACATTTTTCTCACTAATAGTCTAATTTATGCTGCCAGGAGGGACCAAGTTTTACACACAGTTAAATCTCATGTGACATTTAAACAGCATAAAAGGATGCACACTGCCAATTCATAAGCTAAATATCATGGGGATTAGTGTAAAATTGGGTCAATATCAAATATTTGTAATTAAAATTGCTAATGCCTTGTAAAACAAAATATATAACTCCAAGAGATCTCACTTTTCAATTATTTAATGTTAATTTATTATTAACATTACATTATTTAATGTAAGTTTGCACCAATTGATTTATTGTATCCTATAAAATGTGGTATTATGGGACACCCCCACTGTGGCTCCGTGGTAAAGAATGCACCTGTCAATGCAGGAGACACAGGTTCAATCCCTGGTCCAGGAATATCCCACATACTGCCGGGTGATTAAGCCCATGCACCACAACTACCGAGCCTGTGCTCTAGAGCTTAGGAACCACGACTACTACCCATGTGCTTCCACTACTGATGCCCAAACTCTTCAGAGACTATGCTCTGCAACGAAAGAAGCCAAAGAAATGAGAAGCCCTCACTCCACAAATAGAGTGTAGTCCCTGCTCACCACTACTAGAGAAAAGCCTGCACATAGCAACAAAGACACAACACAGCCAAAAATAAATTAATATATATTTTTAAAATTAGTAATACATATGTCTGTACTTTCTGCATTGCAATGCAGGTCTTTTAATTTATTATATATTATATATTTATGTGCTAAAATTATTTATCCATACACATATCCTAATTGAGATAATACAAGTGGATATTTTAAAACTCCTATACTTTTCCTTATCATAATTTCTATCATCACTAGTTGCTTAAAAACTTAAATAAACCTGTTACCATAAAATATAATTTTGCATATTGCCTATAGTCATTACATATCTTTTTAAAAATTAATTCAATTCAATACTAAATCAGTTCAGTGAAAACAGTAATGTTTATTTGTCTTGCCAGAATTTTTTAAGAGCCATTTTTAAACCAAATTATGTTGATATTATGTAGGTCAACCTGAACTGGAATTAAAATATCAACAGATTTTGATTTCTTTGAATAATGCAAAACATATGTATATATTAAATATGTGAGTACTTATAACTTTATTATTTAGATTTACTAAAGTCCAATTTTTATTCTAAATGTTTTCATCATATATATGTACAAAAATGGAGGAATTCAGTACAGTGTATGAATATGCATTTTTGGGGATGAATTAAAAGATTTACAAGCATCTTTTATGTAATTTCCTCTATGTTACATAAATTTGCAGATAAAATTTAAAAATTTTACTGAAAATAAATGCAGGTAATTTTTCTATATCATTCTTGATTTTAACCATGCTATCCTTAGATAGACCACTGCAATTTAAAAATTTTAAAAGCTGAAAACACAACACATTTCTTAAAACATGACAATACAATATCATAAAGAATTTCAAAAGCAATCTGTTACAGGCCATATATCTCATTTCTAGTTGGTAATAGAAAGAATAGTTTCTATGTAATTCTTCTTGGACTTTGAAATGTCATTTCTATGTTGTAAAGAGAGTGGTCTATACTTGAACATTATTCACAAGATGTATTCGTAGACAATCCTCCTGGAATAGAGTATATCAATCAATTGTGGTTTGCTTTTTAAACACAAGGGTAGAGGAATGTGAAACCAATTGTGTTCCTAGAAAGTGGCAAAGTTTTGGCTGAAGAGATTTTCTCAGTTTGTCATTCAAAGCCTCATTATTTATAAGAAAATAGGAAAGGAAGAAACATTTACCCAATGTCTTCTGTGGGAAACACTATTAGATGTTTTAAATAAAGTTTTTAACATTAAAAAATTACAATATAAAAACAAAAAATAAAATGTTTGTAGAGATCAACAATTTTTTTAAAAAGTGAACAGACTTACGGTTACTTTTCAAAAACAGAATAACTCTAATCATAATTCTAACTCAAAAGTTCCTTCTAGTCACTGGTTCCCAAAGGGAAACCTTCTAAAATCACAGATAAAACTTTACTATTTTTAAAATTTGTAGAAAAGGGGTCACGTGGTATATATTCTTCGGTGTCTTGGCCTTTTTTCTCTAATCTATTTGTGAGTTTGTCATAAAATTGTGTGCAGCTTATTTTTGTTATATATAATCAATTCAGTTCAGTCGCTCAGTCGTGTCCAACTCTTTGCGACTCCATGAATCGCAGCACGCCAGGACTCCCTGTCCATCAACAACTCCCGGAGTTCACTAAGACTCATGACCATTGGGTCATTGATGCCATCCAGCCATCTCATCCTCTGTTGTCCCTTTCTCCTCTTGTCCCCAATCCCTCTCAGCATCAGAGTCTTTTCCAATGAGTCAACTCTTCTCATGAGGTGGCCAAAGTACTGGAGCTTCAGCTTCAGCATCATTCCTTCCAAAGAAATCCCAGGACTGATCTGCTTCAGAATGGACTGGTTGGATGTCTCTGCAGTCCAAGGGACTCTCAANAGGCAAGAATACTCAAGTGGTTTGCCATTCCCTTCTCCAGTGGACCACATTCTGTCAGACCTCTCCACCGTGACCTGCCCATTTTGGGTTTCCCCACGGGCATGGCTTAGTTTCACTGAGTTAGACTAGGGTGTGGTCCTAGTGTGATTAGATTGACTAATTTTCTGTGAGTATGGTTTCAGTGTGTCTTCCCTTTGATACCCTCTTGCAACACCTACCATCTTACTGGGTTTCTCTTATCTTGAGCGTGGGGTATTTCTTCATGGCTGCTCCAGCAAAGGGCAGCCACTGCTCCTTACCTTGGATGAGGGCTATCTCCACACCACCACCCTTCCTGACCTTCAACTTGGGATAGCTACTCTAGGCCCTCCTTCGCCCGCACAGCCACAGTTTCTTGGATGTTGGGTTGCTCCTCCCAGCCACCACCCCTGGCCTCAGGCACCGCCCCTGGCCTCGGAGGTGGGGTGGCTCCCCTGGCTGCTGCCCCTTACCTCGGACGCGAGGTGGCTCCTTTCGGCCACCTGTGCTTTAGTGGGCCGCTCGTGGCAGCCACCTGCACTTTAGTGCACCACTCAATAATATTCTATTAATGAATATTGTGTTTTTGCTCATTCAAAGTTGTGTCTGATTCTGCGACCCCATAGGCTGAAGCACTCTTGGTGTTGTTGTCTATCTCCTGGTGTTTGCTCAAACTCATGTCCATTGTGTTGAGGATGATGCCATTCAACCATCTCATTCTCTGCCAATCCCTTCTTTTACCTTCAATCTACCCCAGCATCAGAGTCTTTTCCAATGAGTCGGCACTTGCATCATATAATCAAAATATTGGAGCTTCAGAATCATTCCTTTCAATGCATATTCAGGGCTGATTTCTTTTAGGATTGACTGGTTTGATCTCTTTGCTGTTCAAGAGACTCTCAAGAGTCTTCTCTGGCAACACAGATCAATAGAATCAATTTTTTGGTTCTTTGCTGGCAAAGTTTATGTTACTGTTTTTAATATACTGTCTGGGTTGGTCATAGCTTTCCTTCCAAGGAGCAAGCTGCTTTTAATTTCATGGCTGCAGTCACTGTACACAGTGATTTTGGACCCCCCAAAAATAAAATGTCACTGTTTCCACTATTTTAAGTGGAGCTATCTAAAATCCTAAAAGATGACTATTGAATATATCATGATCTAATTTTTTATTCTACTATTCTTGAAATTTAATTCCAGTTTCTGAGTTTCATAAATAGTGCTATTATCAATGTTCTTGTACATATATTACTGTGACTATATGTGGAGGCAATGAAGATAATGTTGACCTAATTCAAAATGTCCCATGCACCTACTGCTGCACTTAGTGCCCCTGACCCTGCAGCAGGCCACTGCCAACCCACACCTCCACTGGAGACTCCTGGACACTCAATGGGCAAATCTGGGTCAGTCTCTTGTGGGGTCACTACTCATTTCTCTTGGGCCCTGGTGTACACAAGGTTTTGTTTGTGTCATTCAAGAGTCTGTTTCCCCGGTCCTGTGTAAGTTCTGGTGGCTTTATGTTGGGGTTAATGGCTACCTCCTCCAAGAGGGTTTATGCCATATCCAGGTCTGCTGCACTAAGAGGACCTGCCCCTGCAGTGGGCCACTACAGATCAGTACCTCCAGAGGAGACAGTCAAACACAGTTCTGGCTTCATCTCTGTGGGGTCTCTGGGTCTTGATATGCACAAGGTGTGTATGAGACCTTTGAACATCTCTGGTGGGTATGAGGTTTGATTCTAAATGGAATTTCGCCCCACCTACTATCTTATTGAGGCTTCTCCTTTGCCTTTGAATGTGGGGCATCTTTTTTTGGTGAGATCATACATTCTCCTGTTAGTGGTTGTTCAACAATGAGTTGTAATTTTGGAGTTCTCACAGAAGAAGATGAGTGCATGTCCTTCTACTCCGTCATCTTGTAGACACCATTTTTTTTTCCCTTGATGTCTTCAAAAATCTTTTGCTGCATATCTTCTCACATTCTCCTCATCCTTACAGGTATGTGCCTAGCTAAACGCTCCTATGGGAAATTTATGGGAGCACAGAGAGCCCCCTGCAACCTGAGATTTGCAGTATGGATTTATTCTTTGATGCACAAACAGCAGCACTCCATTTCCCAGGTTCCAGCCCCAGCCATAGCCTCCAATGTTAAAAGATAATGCTGTTAAAGTTCTGCACACAATACGCCAGCAAATTTGGAAAACTCAACAGTGGCCACAGGAAAAGGTCAATTTTCATTCCACTCCCAAAGAAAGACAACATCAAAGAATGCTCAAACTATCACACAGTGATATGAGTGCAGAGATGAGTGCACTCATCTCACATGCCCCAAAATAATGCTCAAAATTCTCCAAGCCAGGCTTTCAACAGTACATGAACGGTGAACTTCCAGTTGTTCAAGCTGGATTTAGAAGAGGCAGAGAAACCAGAGATCAAATTGGCAACATCCGATGGATCATTGAAAAAGCAAGAGAGTTCCAGAAAAACATCTACTTCTGTTTTATTGACTATGCTAAAGCTTTTGACTATGTGGATCACAACAAACTGGAAAATTCTAAAAGAGAGGGGAATACCAGACCACCTGACCTGCCTCTTCAGAAACCTACATGCAGGTCAGGAAGCAACAGTTAGAACTGGACATGGAACAACAGACTGGTTCCAAATAGGAAAAGGAGTACATCAAGGTTGTATATTGTCACCCTGCTTATTTAACTTAAATGCAGAGTACATTATGTGAAATGCTAGGCTAGATGAAGCACAAGCTGGAATCAAGATTGCCAGGAGAAATATCAGTAACCTCAGACATGCAGATGACACCACCCTTATGGCAGAAAGAGAAGAAGAACAAAAAAGTCTCTTGATGAAAGTGAAAGATGAGAGTTAAAAAGCTGGCTTCAAACTCAACATTCGGAAAACTAAGATCATGGCATTTGGTCCCATTACTAAATGGCAAATAGATGGGGAAACAATGGAAATAGTGAGAGACTTTATTTTGGGGGTTCCAAATTCACTGGAGATGGAGACTATTTTCAGCCATGAAATTAAAAGACACTTGCTCCTTGGATAAAAAGTTATGACCAACATAGACAGCATATTAAAAAGCAGAGACATTACTTTGCCAACAAAGGTCCGTCTAGTCAAGACTATGGTTTTTCCAGTGGTCACGTATGGTTGTGAGAGTTGGACTGTGAAGAAAGCTGAGCACCGAAGAACTGATGCTTTTGAACTGTGGTGTTGGAAACGAATCTTGAGAGTCCCTTGGACTGCAAGGAGATCCAACCAGTCCATCTTATAAGAAATCAGTCCTGAATATTCCTTGGAAGGACTGATGCTGAAACTGAAACTCCAATACTTCGGCCACCTGATGCAAATAACTGACCCTTGGAAATGACTCTGATGCTGGGAAAGATTGAAGCTGGATAAAGGGGATGACAGAGAATGAGATGGCTGGGTTGCATCACTGACTCAATGGACATGAGTTTGAGAAAGCTCTGGGAGTTGGTGATGTACAGGGAGGCCTGGTGTGCTGCATTCCATGGAGTCTTGAAGAGTCAGACATGACTGAATGACTGAACTGACTGACTGATGCGACTATATGTGCATTTCTGATAATGACATATCCCACAGTTTAATCACAGTGTCTTAGAGCATGTGTGTGTGTGTGTGCTTTAGTCCCTGAGTCACGTCCAACTCTGCAGCCTCATGGTCTGTAACCCACCAGGCTCTCTGTCCACGGAATTCTCCAGACAAGAGTGGTGGAGTGGTTGGCCATTCCTTCTCCAGTGGAATGGCCTGACCCAAGTCTCCTGCTGGAGAAGGCAATGGCACCCCATTCCAGTACTCTTGCCTGGAAAATCTCATGGACAGAGGAGCCTGGTAGGCTGCAGTCCATGGGATTGCTAAGAGTTGAACATGACTGACTGAGTTCACTTTCACTTTTCACTTTCCTGCATTGGAGAAGGAAATGGCAGCCCACTCCAGTGTTCTTACCTGGAGAATCCCACGGATGGGGGAGCCTGGTGAGCTGCCGTCTATGGGGTCGCACAGAGTCGGACACGACTGAAGTTACTTAGCAGTAGTAGTAGTAGTAGTAGTAGGTCTCTTGCACTGCAGGTAGATTCTTTACCATCAGAGTTACCAGGGAAGCCCAGGGTATGTATACACTCAACCATACTAGAGTTAGTTCCCATTTCCTACTCCATTAAATCTTCTCGACCCTGGGATTGAACCCAAGTCTCCTGCATTATAAGCTGATTCTTTACTGCTGTGCCACGAAAGAAGCACTTAGTCAATACCCCCAAACTGTGTTTAAAGTGACTTTCCTTTAGAGTTTCAGCATGAAACTGGGAATCGTGCACATATACCTTGTGTTTTTACCAGCATCCCTATAAAGTATGTAATTTCATCATTTTAATACACAAATATGAAATTAACCCTAGCACATTTTTATGTGACATATTCCAAGTCATACAACTGGTAACACAATGGTGATCACAACAAAAACCTTCTGATACTAAGGCTATGCTTTTATATTTTAGGAGTAGTGGCTCACTATTGGTTATACCAGTTCTGTTTGGTGTACCAATTCTGGTTGATCCAAGGGCTTCTGTGACTTCTCTGTTGAGAAAGATTCTGCTGGGTTACCTGGGTTCAGCTGATAAGACTAAACAGTAATTTCTCATGTGGTTGCCATGGGAGAGATTATCAAATAATTTTCCATAAGTTTGTGAAACCACACAATGTAAAACATATTCTGACAGGGAAAAATAAAGAAACTTTTGGTCAATTTTGTATTTCAAATATAAAAACTTTGTCTCTGTTATATAAAGAGGCCATTAGCAAATTTAAGAAAATGTAAAGAACAATAGTCTAGCATTTACCTTCTTTTTTCTGTTGGAACCTTAGTTCCTCTCCAGTTAATAAAGAAAAACTCTTCTAAGAGAAGAATACCAACCAGCTAATAGAAAAAAAGATGATGAAATTAGAAGATTGAAAGATTGTGCAATTTCTATGTAATTATAGAATCGAGTCATTAATAAATGTTAAAGCCATTACATAGTAAAGGATTATTGACAAATAGAAAATTTGTTAGATGTTAAAAGATCATTTTACAGATTAGTAGCAATATTTGGAGGCAATGAGGAGAGAGAGAGAGGACTCTACGTATTAGGAAATGATTTGGCAGTAACCAAGTACTGCCTTAACCAAGTATCATTAATGACTGGGGCTGAAACATCCTGTGTGTCCCAATGTCTAATGTGATGTAATATATATAATACAGTATCTCACCTACACAGGAACTTACCAAGGATATCTAACCTGAATATAAACAGCTTTCTAAAAACAATCAGATATGGACTTCCCTGGTGGTTCAGTAAGATTCAGAGTTCCCAACGTAGGGGGACTGGGTTTAATCCCTGGTGAGGAACTAGATCCCACACACCACAACTAAGAGGTTGCATGCTGCAACTGAAGATCCATGTGCTGCAACAAAAATAATGAAGGTCTTCAGGCTGCCACTATGACCCAATACAGCCAAATAAATAATAAGTATTTAATAAAAAAAAATAACAAGATCAATTAAAAAAAATCCGAAATGTGAAAAAGTCCTAAGAACTGGCCTAATCTCTTCAGAAGATGAATGCAATATAAACATGGTGAGACTGTTAATGATAAAGTTAATGAACCTAAAAACAAAATGGAATATGTAAAACTTTTGATTCCTTCACAAAGCTGATAGTAGACAAAGAAATGAGGACAGTGAGAAAGATTTATAGGGTGAATTAAGTCATGCTATTCATGATACTTTGTCCGAAGTTGATAATGTATTCATGTCTGCAATGATGTACCAAAGGGAACAATAAAAATTAAATTAATAATGTCTACCAATATTGTGAGAATAAAAGGGGATTGGACATAAGCTTTACAATTGTTCCAAATTTCCTTTATTTTTTACCTCAAGCAAAAAAAAAAAATATATATATATATATATAATCCCATGATTCTGTGTACTGTGTAGCCTATAATTTCACTTTCATTGGCATAATTCATACTTCTGTGTGTTATGTAGCCCATATTTTTTCTTACTATTGTTAGCTAAATTTGGCTTAAATCCAGCATAATAAAAAGCAATTGTTAAATTTTTTGTTAGTCTACTGGGAAGGAATATTCTGCATGAAATGGCTTTATAAATATATGCAACGTAAAAATACTATGTTCATGTAAAATGATTTCATTATCATTTCTCATGATTTATTATGAAAATAATGCCTTAGCTTTAAGTATATATCTCTATGTATTCATAGTCCATATATTTGAATATGCATATTTATATATGAATATATATTCATATTTTAATATATCATCAGGTTTTTCTTATTAACCCTATTTTCTGCATGGAATTTGACCTTAAAACCTGATCTTCACGTATGCATTCAGTGATGTGCTGCTTTCATGCTGATTTCTAAGTAAAAACCAGTATTTACGCTCAGTTTATTTTGCTGATCCATGGTTAAAATTGTATATATAAAGGTATCCTGTAGCAGGAAATGTACTGATGAATTTAGCTGTCTTGGGTTATAATATACAGTCTCATCACTCACTAATAACAATAGAGTTGTGAAAATAATTTATAGTCACCTGAGTCTATAAAATATCATTAATTAAATGAAGTTTGCAAAATTCTAGATGTTACAGAGCTTATTAAATTAAGAAAAAATAGAAATTTCTGAAAATTAGCTACCCTAATAATACCTCTCTTGTTCCTAAAGTTATATTCCCTACTTATAATTATTACCTTTCCAATGAACACCAATGTGGCTAGTGACTCTGTCCTATGTGTGTAATTTCATAATACTCTACTAATATCTCTCTTAAATACCCTTCTCTATCTGAATTGAATTTTCATTCCTTATCCACTAACTCCCTTATCTCAACAGAAAGTGTATGGTAATATCTTTCAGCCTAATTTAATATCTCTCCAAGATATTATTTAATATCTTGCCAAATANGTTGTCCATTTTCAGAAAAGAAAGCAGAGGAAGGGCTTGAGGTGGAAATTTTCAGGTAGTTATGTGAGTGGTGAAGAAGTTTGCAGAGACCTTTATGGTGCATGGTATCTAGTTTCCTTGGCATCCTTTATTGAGGGGATTTTCCCTAGTGTATGTCCTTGTCTACGTCCTTGGCAACTATGTCATAAATTAACTGACCACTTACCTGTGGGTTTATTTCAGGGTTCTCTGTTCTGTTTCTTTTTGATGCAGTTGTAAATGGGATTTTCGTTCTTAGGTTTCCTTTCTGATACTTCTACTTCTTTATTAGTGTGCAGAAATCCAACTGACTTTTGTGTATTGCTTTTGTATCATGCGACTTTACTAAATCCATGTATTACTCATACCTTTGGGTGGTTTGATGTGAAAAGCTTTAATTCAGAAAGACCATTGTTTCTACCATACACCTGGTCATCCACAACACTCAAGACATAGTTACTATTAATATAATCTTCCCACTTTTAATAATAACTTTTAATAATATGTCAGTTTCTATAAGAGCAGTTAGCTTAACCATTTTGAGTGAACTGAATCTCAGTAGGGCTTGGCCCTTATCATGAAATGTGAAGTCATATCTACTATTCTGGTATGGTCTTTATATGTTTGTTTGGGAAAGTTATTTATTTTGTAGTAATTTCAAACATAAAGTGAACTTACTCTTTATCTGTAAGTTCAGATGNTATAAGAGCAGTTAGCTTAACCATTTTGAGTGAACTGAATCTCAGTAGGGCTTGGCCCTTATCATGAAATGTGAAGTCATATCTACTATTCTGGTATGGTCTTTATATGTTTGTTTGGGAAAGTTATTTATTTTGTAGTAATTTCAAACATAAAGTGAACTTACTCTTTATCTGTAAGTTCAGATGCCCCAGTTATCAATTTACCACATATGCCAATTTAAATGGCAATTTGCAGTGTGTGTGTTAGGAAGGACACTGTCTCAGGAAATATCCACATAGCCCCAAATGAGAAATCATTATGGCTTTCACCTTCTGGTCCAATGGTCCATCTTCCACTTTTACCACCTGTCCAAATGTCTTTTTCCATTCTGATTCAGTTTTGTTTTGTTTTGTTTTTCTGGAAGTGTCCTGGTGACTTTCCTGCATCTTTATAATAGTAACGGATTTAAAGCACACAAGATGAATATGATCTGGGTAGATTTTTCTTATGGTTTCTTTCACTTGGGATGTTTTCAGTGTTCACTCACATTATAATATGTATCAGTATTTCATTCACATTTTCTATGGTGATTAAATCTACAGAACATAACCTTTACCATTCGAAGTATATAGTTATATGACATTAATCACATTGTTGTAGAAATATATTCACCATCCATCTCTCATACTTATTCATTTTTGCTAAGTGAAACTGCATCCAATAAATACTAATTCTCTTCAACACTTGTCAGCCATATTCTATCTTCTGTGTCTGAAGTTCACTTCTCTGGATACTTCATAGAAGTGGAAACATAATATTCATCCTTTTGGAACCAAGTTATTTCATCAGCATAATGCCTTTAAGGCTCAAGTATATCATTGCAAGTGCCTTGATTTCCTTAGTTTCTAGACTGAATAATATACCCTCGTACATATATCTCATTTTATCAGTTCATCTATCCATTGGCACTTGGGTGGCTTCCACCTTTTGCCCAGTCTGATTAATGCTGATATGAATAAAGGTGTACTTTTCACTCCCTTCTTTCAAATTTTTGGATATATAGTCTGAAGTGGAATTTTCACTTGTGGAATTAGTGATGGATCTTTCACTAATTCATGTTTATGTTTTTGATGAACTGCCATACTTTTTCCAAAGTGGATGCACCATTTTACTCTATTTTCATAGATGGCAGAATAATATAGAAATTTGTAGATCTACCCTCTTTTGCTTATCCATGAATTCACTGATGAATATTCAAATTGTTTCTACTGTTGAGCCAATGCAAACAGTGTTGCCATGAGTAAAGATAATGAATATTAGTATTCTTTTTGGTCTCTCACATTAAAAGATAATTAAGTCAACTTTATTTTGGTATCAGTTTGTTTTTATTTTGAAGAGAGAAACTATTTCTTCTAGTTTGTTAGACTTTTTAATAACAAAGTAATTTATATGCATCCCTCTATCAACGAAGATATATTTATACTTTCAATGACAATTTCTACTATTATAAATAATGCAATAAATATTCCCATGCATGTTTTGATATCCAATTATGAAAGTATTTCAGGGGAAGACAACTGGATTAGTTAATAAACCATGAAGAAGATGTTTTTGTTATTCTCATTTTTCAGTTGAAAGAATCAAGATTGAGAGAAATTAATATCTTGCCCAAAGTCATTCATTAGAAAGTGGCAGATGCACAGCATAAAAAGACATATGTTTGATTTAAAACCCAGTTATAATCAGTTTGTAGTTCAACATAAACCTGATGCTACTTTCATAAAGTCATACCAACTTTCTTCCCTGTGCTCAACAGTGATTGCATATAATGATACTCACTGTATTTTCTGACAGTATTTTTTTCAGATTATTTTTTAATTTAAATTTATTTATTTTAATTGGAAGCTAATTACTTTACAATATTGTATTGGTTTTTCCATATAGTTTTTAAAATGAAAATCTTTATAAGAGATCAACAATACAGAAAATCACTATTATAGTAAATCATGGAAATAAATTGCCAATCTCTGTTTTTCACTAATGCAGAAAATATTCCTTCTGCAAAAGTTGAATTTACTAGACCACAAAGATTAACTCTTTTAACAAGTTATAATTTCTATGGTCATAAATTTGCTTATTTGTAAAATGTGAGGGC
The DNA here is from genome assembly GCA_006410615.1 of Neotragus moschatus. NCBI lineage: Eukaryota > Metazoa > Chordata > Mammalia > Artiodactyla > Bovidae > Neotragus > Neotragus moschatus. Next base: position 551,700 of record SJYA01002187.1, read on the forward strand.
CATCTCTGCCTTACAGTGGTAGTCACGATAGCACACATTTATGTAGTGTGTGTAGTTTGTACAAGGCACAGTTCTAAGCATGATGCATTTTATCTCAAAGTATTATATCTACTAGACAAACTCACCTATTTTCTTCTACCATTTTTCCTTCCTTCCTCTTTTCTTCCTTTTTTTAAATCTTTTCCTTTTTTTTTCTTTTTTTCTTTTTTGATCAAGAATATGAGAAGGTGAGGCATGGAGAAATATATTGAAAACCTCACAAACAGAAAGTTGTAGCGTAAAAATTTGAAGATAGACAACCTCCTTCAATCTGTCCTTTAACCCACTCAACAGAACACCTTATACTCTTGCTTATGTTAAAGATAAAATTTAATGTCTCTGTAAATGTCTTTCAAACCAGCATAAAAACAGAACGTTTCTCTAAGTTATTTTAAGGAAAAAAAAATCTTCTCTATATTTGTACCTGATCCTTTACCAATTTTATCCCGATAGAGTTTAAAAAAAAAATGTAAAAGTTTTAGGTTAAAAGGACTTCAATAAAGCAGTTGTTCATATTTCAATACAGTTTAATGTATTTTTAATAGAAAGATGTCAATATAATTGTTCTGCAAAATAAAGTGCATTAGTAAATGAGAAATATTTATGAACTAAGAAGCCATTAATGAAATAAAAATATACTTACAAGAGCATGATACTGTACTCATTTTGCCATACATTGACGTAAATCAGCCATAAGTGTACCTGAGTTCCCAATCCGGACCCCCTTAAAAAAAATAAATAAATAAAACTCAAAAAAAAAAAAAAAAAAA
>SJYA01002188.1:0-137862 GCA_006410615.1 Neotragus moschatus
TAAGGAAAATTCAAACATTTCCCCAAAGATACTGCTAATGGAAGCTGATGACTTTGCTCTTCATAGTAAATGATAAATCTGATACCAATGACATTCATCAACCACTTTTTATCTCTTCTATGCAGCCTATATCTTTTATATAGGCTGTATTTTGTCACCCTGCTTATTTAACTTATATGTAGAGTATATCATGTGAAATGCTGCGCTGGATGAAGCACAAGCTGGAATCAAGATTGCCAGGAGAAATATCAATAACCTCAGATATGCAGATGATACCACACTTATGGCAGAAAGAGAAGAAGAACTAAATAGCTTCTTGAGGAAAGTGAAAGAGGAAAGTGAAATAGTTGGCTTAAAACTCAACATTCAGAAAACTAAGATCATGGCATCTAGTCCCATCACCTCATGGCAAATTGATGGGGAAACAATGGAAACAGTGACAGACTTTATTTTGGGGGGCTCCAAAATCACTGCAGATCATGATTGCAGCCATGAAATTAAAAGACACTTGCCCCTTGGAAGAAAAGTTATGACCAACCTAGACAGCATATTCAAAAGCAGAGACATTACTTTGCCAACAAAGGTCCATCTAGTCAAGGCTATGGTTTTTCCAGTAGTCATGTATGGATGTGAAAGTTGGACTATGAAGAAAGCTGAGCACAGCAGAATTGATGCTTTTGAATTGTGGTGTTGGAGAAGACTCTTGAGAGTCCTTTGGCCAGCAAAGAGATCCAACCAGTCCATCCTAAAGGAGATCAGTCCTGAGTGTTCTTTGGAAGGACTGATGCTGAAGCTGAGACTCCAATACTTTGGCCACCTGATGTGAAGAACTGACTCATTGGAAAAGCCCCTGATACTGGGAAGGATTGAAGGTGGGAGGAGAGGAGGACAACAGAAGATGAGATGATTGGGTGGCATCACTGACTCAAAGGACATGAGTCTGAGTAAGCTCCGAAAGTTGGTGATGGACAGGGAAGCCTGACATGCTGCAGTCCATGGGGTTGCAAAGAGTTGGACATGACTGAGCGACTGAACGGAACTGAACTGAATATGCAGGCCATATTACATCAGGAGAGGAGTTTGATACTGTTCTTGTTGTTGCCTGCCTATCCTACTAGGCTTGGCAATTTACAGATGTAAACTCTTCTTACCACAAACAACAGAGTTAGTATAATTATTCTCAGTATGAGATGAGAAGACTAGGGCTTAGAGAAATTAGATAATTGCCCAGGTTCCCATAACTAGTGAGTGTTAGGGTCAGAAATGTGTTTCTGGACAATCTGACTCTCTACACTAACTTGGGTTCCACTTTACTCCTTAACCAACATCTCTTAATCAACTTTACTGAGTCCCCTAAAGAGAAAATGGAGAAGAAAGATTTGACTCAATAAGCAAATGTACATTTGGTCACTTATTTTATTTTTCTCAATGTATTAAGTCCAGAATATATATTAAGTCACAATTCAAGGTTATTCATGAAAACTTCCTGAGTAAACTCGTTTACTCACTACTTGATAAATCTATTCCTCCCTCCTTTTCTCACTGAAATCTAAATTTCTTTTAAATCCTATAGATTTTAGTTGGCTACATATAGTATATCTTCTTAAAAGAAGTGATACTTATTTCTTTAAGTGGTGAAGGTTTTAGTAGTGGAAAAAAAAAAAGCAGCAGCAGCTTATTCCATGCCTTCAGAAAGAGGCTGTAAGGAAGGAAAGTGGGTGCCAGATGTGCCAAAATGCTAGACAGTGTGGAGTTCAAGTTGAGGCAGAGAAACAGAGAAGGTAAAGAGTCTGCCTGCAATGCAGGAGACCCCGGTTTGATTCCTGGGTCAGGAGGACCCCCCAGAAAAGGGACAGGCTACCCTGGCGGCTCAATTGGTAAAGAATCTGCTTGCCTTGTAAGAGACCTGGGTTTGATCCCTGGGTTGGGAAGATCCCCTGGAAAAGGGACAGGCTGCCTAGTCCAATGCTAGCCTGGAGAATTCCATGGACTATATAGTCCATGGAGTGGACTTTCACTTTCTTTCAGATAGACCAAAAGTGGTAGTCAGACTTCACGTATTTGATCCAAAAAATGGTGGGTAAAGTGGTGGATTGACAGAGCTTAGGAAGTAAAGATATAAAATAACCCAGTAAACACATTACTTGGAATCTAGCCTGAAAAAAAAAAAAATCCTATGAGGGAAAACTTAAGTGCAGGAAGATATTCACAATAGCAAAAGTTTAAAAACATTGGAGCTATCCAAATTTGGGGAAATAAATAATTAAATGCGGACATACATACTGTGAAATATTATTACAGTTACTAAAAATGGTAATAAAAAGTGAATAAATTTCATGTGTCATTACACTCACTGTTACTAATCTAGATGAAATGTATATACGGATGAATAAAGATTAGAAAAGAATGCATAGAAACTTTCAAAGTTTCAAAGAAACTTTAACAAGTATTACTCTTGAAATGTTTTTCCCCAATTGTCCAAAGTTTCTGTAGCATTTGCTACATAATACATTTCATACAATATAATAAATAATGATATATTTACTATACATACACAGTGACAAGCAGTTATGTGTATGGCAACATTCAGGATTTTTCTCTATAGTGTTTCTATAGCACCACTATTGAAAAAGGGTATTTAATATGCACATTTATAGAAATCAATAAATTGATTATACATTTTAAAGTGGTATTTTAATTATTTTCCTCTTTTTCCTGACTTCTCCCTCCACTTTCCTCTGTCATTTTCCTATCCCATTCCAATAATCTAAAAAGTATCCACCAATGAAATTCCAGTGGCTTTACACAACAAAAATTTGTCACTTGTTTCAAATCTGAGGAAGGTGAGGTCGTCTTCTTCCAATTTGTAACTATACCATCTGAAACATATGACCTTTAAAATCACTGTGGGGCTTTCCAGGTGGAACTAGTGGTAAAGAACCTGTCTGCCAATGCAGGAAATGTAAGAGATGTGGGTTTGAACCCCGGTCGGGAAGATCCCATCGAGGAGGGCATGGCAACACACTCCAGTATTCTTGCCTGGAGAATTCCAAGTACAGAGGAGCCTGGCGGGCTATAGTCCGTAACGTCGGACAGATTCAGACACGGTTGAAGTGATTTAGCCTGCACGCATACAGGAGGTGTTTTAAACTATTTTGGCCTGAAAGTGACACAAATTCTACTCATGGACCATGAGCAAGTTCTACTCCGAGACCATCAGCTGAATTAATTATATAGGGAGCCTGGTGGGCTGCTGTCTATGGGGTCACACAGAGCCAGACACGGCTGAAGTGACATGGCAGCAGCAGCAGCAGCTGACCTGTAAAAGAGGCTGCAAAATCAAGGCAGCTCACAGAGCATGTAGTGAGCACTGTCACTGTGACAAACAGTCCCTTTCCTCCTTCCTTTCCATAGTCAGTGTCTTCTCAAAAGAGACAACCCAAAGTCCTGTTCATGGGGCTGCCTCCATCTCAGAGCCCAGGCTGTAGATAGCATCTCCATCAAGACTGGAGGACTTTGAACTGAATACCCAAGAGATCATCACACGCCCAGCCCCCGGCCCAAAATGTCAAGAAATAATGTTGGAATATTAAACAGCCCCATTCTGAAAGGGAAAAATAGAAGATACAGAACAGTCACTGGTCCACAGCAATTCTGAAGTTTCTGGGCAGGCCACATAAAGGCTTCTCAGCTGACACAGGGATTTGTCCATGGGATAGCACCTTGGGCAGTCCCAAGTCTGCTCTCTGAAAGAACTTTCACTGTCCACTGTTCTCAGCAACCTTTGTCTTCCCATCTGAAAGTTCTTTTTTGAACATCCTCCTTGTCCACACCTGGAAAAGTCATTTAGGGAATACACTGTCCTTGGAACTGTACACCTTTCTCAGTCTATTTTCTGCTTGCAGAAGTTGAGGTCCCAAGGGCCTACTTTTTTTTTTTAAACAGATTTATTGAGTTATAATTGATATATAAGTTGCCCTTATTTAAAATATAATTTGATAGGCTTTTGCATATATACATATATATATATAGAGAGAGAGAGAGAGAAACCATCATATTCAGATGATAAACATATCCATCACATATCAAATTTCTTCAAGCCCTTAGAATTCTTTCCACCTCCCTTTTTGCCTCTGCCCCCCACTTATCCTTAAGTAATAACTGATCTGCTTTCTAGATCATTTCATTTTCTCAAATTTTTTATTCATGGTTGCATACAGTATATGCTTTTTTTCTTTTTTGGTCTGTCTGTTTTAGTCAGCATGATTATTTCAGTATTCAATATTATTCATATTGAAATATGAATATTGAATAATCCATACTGAGTAGCAAGCCTGAACATCTTATTTCTTCTTATTACTGAATAGCATTTCATCATATGCTATAATTTATCTTTTCCCCTGTTAATAGATATGTAGGTTGTTTCTAGTTTTTAAATATGGCCAGTACAGCTGCTATGACACTCAAGAACATCTTTGTATGTAAAAATAAATTTGTTTTGCTTAAATACCTAAGAGTAGAATGACTAGGTCATATGGTTGTTCCACTTTTTAAGTTTCAAAATCCCACCAAACTATTTTCCAAATTGTGTACATGCATTCATTTGTGTCCAACTCTTTGTAACTCTATGAACTGTAGCCCTCCAGGCTCCTCTGTCAATGGGATTCTCCAGGAAAGAATACTGGAATGGGATGCCATTTCCTATTCCCAGGAGGTCTTTCCAACCCAGGGATCGAACCCACCTCTCTTACATCTCCTGAATTGGGCAGATGGGTTCTTTACCACTAGTTCCACCTGGGAAGCCCAAGTAATTGCACCATTTTATATTCCACCAACAGTTTATGAGAGTTTCAATTTTTCTACAACACTTAGTATGGTCAGTCTTTCTAATAGGTGTGTATCATGAACTTCTTGTAGCTTGGACTTTTATTTCAAAAGTGGTCAATGACTTTCAACTCCTTTTTGTGTACTTATTTGCCATCAGTATCTATCCTTTGGTGAAGTGTCAGGTATATTCTTTTGACCTTTTCTGATTGGGCTATTTGTTTTCCTATTGAATCTGGTGAGTTTCTTCTATATTCTGGGTATAAATAGTTTATCAGATATGCGATTTTCAGTCATTTTTGCTCAATCAGAGACATGTCTTTTCATAATAGTATCTTTCAAAGAGCAGAAATTCTTAATTTTGATGAAGTCCAATTTATCAATTTTATTCTTTTGTGGACCATGCTTTTGATATTATAGCTAATAAATCTTTTCCTAAGTTAAGATCATAAAGATTCCATGAGTGGTTTCAATTGCATGTTTTATAGTTTTAGGTATGACATTTAGGTCTATGACCTTAATATGTATATGGTACAAGATCACTGCAGATGGTGACTGTAGCCATGAAATTAAAAGACACTTGCTCCTTGGAAGAAAAGCTATGACAAACCTAGATAGCATATTAAAGATCAGAGACATTACTTTGCCGACAAAGGTCCATTTAATCAAAGCTATGGTTTTTCCAGTAGTCATGTATGGATGTGAGGGTTGGGTCATTAAGAACACTGTGTGCCAAAGAATTGATGCTTTTGAGCTGTGGTGTTGGAGAAGACTCTTGAGAGTCCCTTGGACTGCAAGGAGATCCAACCAGTCAATCCTAAAGGAAATCAGTCGTGAATATTCATTGGAGGGACTGATGCTGAGGCCAAAGCTCCAGAACTTTGGCCATGTGATGCAAAGAGCCAAAAGACCCTGATGCTGGGAAAGATTGAAGACAGGATGAGAAGGGGACAATGGAGGACGAGATGACTGGATGGCATCACTGACTCAATGGACATGAGTTTGAACAAGCTCCAGGAGATGGTGAGGGACAGGAGGCCTGGTGTCAGTGGGGTCGCAAAAGTTGGATAAAACTGAGCAACTAAGCACAGCACAGTTATAGCATAACTCATTGAAGCTCTGTTCATCCTTTTTTCAATAACTTTTTTCACTTTCTGTGATTCATTTTAAATAGTTTCTATGAGTGCTTTTTAATTCACTAATCTTTTCCTCTGCATTGTCTAATCTACTTTCAATTCTGTCCAGTGTATTTTTCATTTTTGACATTGTAATTTTCATTTTTAGAAGTTCTGTTTAGTTCTCTCTTATATTTTCCATTATTTGTTTTACATATTCAAGTTATTCTCTAGCTTCTCAAACACCTAAATGCACTTATAATTTTTTAATAATTCATTTTCTTGATATATAATTGATCTATAATGTTGTAATTAGTTCCATATATACAGCAAAGTGATTCAGGTAGATATATACATTCTTTTTAAAATTCTTTTCCTATAATTGTTTTAATATCCTTGCCAACTAATTCTGTCATTTGTATCATTTATAATTTGATTTTGATCAATTGATTTTTTCCATATTATCAGTTTTTATTTACTGCAGGCTTGTTAATTTCTTATTGGATGCCAGACATTGTGAATTTGACTTTGTTGATGGCTAGGGAGTTCTTTTGTTTACTTGTTTTCCTGTAAATATTTTTGAGCTTTATTCTGAGATGTTGTTAAATTATTTGGGAACACTTGGATCCTTTGGATCTTGCTTTAAAGTTCTGTTAGACATAGTGGTGTTGAGTCAGTGACTAATTTTTCCTTACCTCGAGGGAAAAAAAAATCCTTCTCAGTACTCCAATCAAAGATCTACACATTATGATTTTTTTCTCACTCTTGCTTGCAGGATTGTTCCTTCTAATCCTTTTAGAAGCTTTCCCCTCAGTCTTGGGTATTTCATTGCACACATATGTTGATCATTAATTAGCTCAATATTTAAGAAGAACCCTCTACAGATATCCAGAATTTTCTCATTGTGTAGCTCTCTTCGCTCTGATACTCTGCAAAATCTAGTCATGTTTTTTTTTTTTTTTTACCACCCAGGCTCCCAACTCTATCTTCTCAACTCAGGGAGAACACTCCTTCTGTAACTCCCCCAGTCTGTGTCCTGATTGGAAAGTTTTTCTGGGCTTTAAGCTGGAATTGTAGGGCTCACTTACTTTGTCTACTGTCTCAAAGATCATTTTTCTTCATTGTGTCATGCCTGATATCTTGAAAATCAATTTTTATATGTTGTCTTGGTTTCTTGGTTGCTTTTATGTGGGATGGTAATTTATTTTGATGGTAAGTGGAAGTCTCCATATCTTGGACAAAATCTGACAGTGGTCTAAGCTACTGGTTTCTTTGGCAATGTAATTCCTTAAAATCTTGATTGGCTCAACACTTAAGAAATGTAGGAGGCTTCTCATCGACTAGCTAAGTTCCATGTGCCAGTAACCACACCCTAAATCTTACTGAGGCATAGTTTTCAGATCTGCTTTATGTCTTTGCTTTCTTATCTCTATGCTTGTCTTTCTCAACTTAATAATAGCCACCTGAAGGCTTTTAGGCTTAGAAGTGAGAAATCTGAAAGTGATCACTTGTGCCAACAAGAAGTTTTTATGGGACGCCTACTCTTAATTTTTTTTTCCTATCTTTTACTTTTTGAGGTTGATAAGTAATCAGTTTTTCCAACCCTGCATGATCCCAAATTTCTCACCTCTGTAATCCTTGCAACTTCTTCTTGAAAACTGGCCATTTTCCCCCACCCTGAGTTCACTTTCTTATAAGATTTTAATGAAAGCAATCAGCAGTAGTCAATATTCACTGCTAATTGTTGTCTTTTCTAATCTCTTCTGCTATGCATGTGGTATAGCCTAATACCCAAGTGACCCCAAATGATAATTTCATCTTTACCTTTTCTTGGGCGTGTAGGTGGGGCTCTGAATAACATCAATTCTTTCTTTCCTCTGATGTCAGTTTTCTCACTGCCTGCTTCACACTAAAATGAAGCATATATTTTAGATTTTTAAATTTCAGCAATATCTCATTTGAAAATATTAATCTCTGGATTGGGATAATTAATGTAGCTGCTATAAGAGAAAAATTTCAAAGACTTAACAAAATAAGCTTAATTTTCCAAAGTTTAATGTAGATTGGCAGTATTCCTCAGACTTGCTATGCCATCTGGAACATGTAGCCTCCAGGTTTTCCAAAGCAAGGGAAGGGAGAAATGCAGGAAACAAATCATTTCTTAACTGCCTCATTTTTTTTTCCTCTCAGTTCATTGATCAGAGCTTGTCATGTGGCTCCAACCTAGCTCCAAAGATAGGAAATGTTGGAAACTATAAGGAAATAATTGGGAGAAACAAGGGAGACGTAATAATTAACTAACTCTTCAACAGGATGCTGATAACTTTGTATGGTGCCATTCACATTTGCTCTATAGTCACGTCCTTCTATGTATAAATGTATTGTAACCATGTAGAGAATATACTATATATATAAAATCTTGCTGCTAAGTCGCTTCAGTCGTGTCTGACTCTGTGCGACCCCATAGACAGAAGCCCACCAGGCTCCCCGTCCCTGGGATTCTCCAGGCAAGAACACTGGAGTGTGTTGCCATTTCCTTCTCCAGTGCGTGAAAGTGAAGTCGCTCAGTTGTGTCCGACTCTTAGCGACCCCATGGACTGCAGGCTACCAGGTTCCTCCATCCATGGGATTTACCAGGCAAGAGTAGTGGAGTGGGGTGCTATCGCCTTCTCTGTATATAGCATTGCATATAAGTACATATATATATATATATACATGTGAAGTTGTGAAGTCGCTCAGTTGTGTCCAACTCTTTGTGACCCCAGGAACAGTAGCCACCAGGCTCCTCCATCCATGGAATTTTCTAGGCAAGAGTACTGGAGGGGGTTGCCATTTCCTTCTCATATATATATATATATATACACACACACACACACACACACACATATATATAATCTCATCATTTTTTCTAAAAAATGGACTCATATTTATATACTATTTTCATCTTCCTTTTTATTTAGAAATATCTACTGGAAATCTCTCCAAGTTATCTTCTAGACCTCCATTTTCATTCTTTTTAATGCTTCCATAATATTCGGTGATGTAGCTGTACCAGAAGTTACTCTTTCTATATTGAGGTATATTTACTTTATTAGCTTGTTCTTGTCAATATCAACTGTGTTTTAATGTTGTTGCTGTTCAGTTTCTTAGTTGTGTCCAACTCTTTGTGACCCCATGGACTGCATGCCAGGCTTCCCTGTCCATCACCAACTCCTGGAGCTTGCTCAAACTCATGTTCATTAAGTTGGTGATGCCATATATGTTTTAATATATCTAATCAAATAAAATTCTCTTCTAGAAATTAATGGCTTTTCCTCCTCTTTGAGATAGCTATTAAAGAGTGGGATTTACTGGGTTAAAGTTTATGTGTTTTAACTTTAGTATTTTGCCAGATTGGTGGTCATAAAGGCTGAAAATATTCATGTTTACACCAGCAATATATGAGAACTCATATCTCCATAAATGTGATAATGGATGGTTCAATACTTTTTATTTTTGTAAGTTTAATGGGAAGTAAAGAAAATTATGGAAATGCAAATTAAAATAAGGATATCTTCATATATTGGTTGGCCATTTGGTTGCCTCTTTATATCCTTTGCTATTAAGATTCACACCCTTTTTTTGTCAATTAGTAGGAAGTTTCCAACATTATAGTAAACATCTAGTGATCTTCTGAATTGCAAATATTTTTCCCAAATCAATGTTTAAAATGCTTTGGGTATATTTCTAAATAACAAAATATTTAATATTAAAATGTGAGACATGACATTTTATCATTCAAAATATTTAAAGTAATTTAAAATTAGAATTGTATATTAAAATTAAAAGTTTAATTTTCATATTATCAAAAGTCTTTTATACTGCCCAGTCTGTCCTGCTCCTGGATTGTACTTATTGGGTACTGGATTTTCTTGTCATATTTTATTTTATTTATTTTTTTTACTTATTTAAGGTTTTAACCCATATGGAATTAATTTTTTCTATAAAATAGGGTTCAGTTTTATTTTTTCAGATGGGTGGCTTTCTGTGCCAGCACTATTTATTAAATAATTCATTATTTTCTCTCTTTTCATATATCAAATCTTACATTTTCTGGGATTGTTTATTTTTTTCTATTGATCTGTTTGTTTCTTCCTATGCCTATAACAATACTAATGCAATTTCAACTATTTACTTGTAATATTCTGATAGTAAGGCAAGTCCCTACCACTATTCATCTTTATCAAAATTTATTTGGCTATTCTCAAAATGTTTGCTTCATTGTAAACTTTGAGGTTTTTTTACTTTCCCCAAATCTCTGTAAGGATTAAAAATGAGGTTACTTTAAATTTAAATAATAACTTTTTGAAAGCTTGTAGTTTTATTATATCAAATCTTTTCATCAAAGAATGTGGAAAACTTTTCAAAAAATGGTTAGAAAAAAATTAGTTATGAACACATCTGTTTCTGGTACTGTTTTTGATGGTAAATCTTTAATCTTTTGACAGTCTCCTGTGGTAATTGATCATTGCAGCATTCCTGGATCATCTTTGGTAATTTAATTTTGTTAGAAAATTATTATTTTCTGACTTCTTGAAATTTGTTGCTAAAAGTTTTATGTAATACTCTTTTATAATTTTTCATCTTTTATGAATCTATGATGCTGCTTTTAAAATTCCTGTAGTTTTGTGAGAGTTTTTAATCACATTACCATTTTTTTCTTCTTAAAAAATCTGTAGGTTTATGTCTTTCCTCATCAGTCCTTTTAATTGAAGATTAGACCTTTATTTGAACTAGAGGGAATCTAATTTTTTTTATTGCTTCACTTCCTTTTGTGATCTCTTCTTTCAGAACTTCCATCATTTACATGTGAGGCTCCTGCTCTGTCCCCCAAGTTTCTGCATGCTTTCCATATTTTTGAAATATTATGTTGTGCTTTGAGATATTACTTTTGTTTGTTATCTTGGGCCACCACTTTGAGTCTAGGTGGTAACCAATAATTCCATCAATTTATTTACTGAAATGCTTAGCTCAAAAATTATACATACAGAAGAATGAATCGCCGGTTTAGGTTCGGTACAGGATGCAGGATGCTTGGGATTGATGCACGAGGATGATCCAGGGAGATGGTGTGGGGTGGGAGGGGCGAGAGGGGGTAGGGACTGGGAGCTCATATACACTCGTGGCTGATTCATGTCAATGTATGGCAAAATGAATACAGTACTGTAAAGCAAAACAAACTAAAAAATAAAATTTTTTTAAAAATTACACATACAGAAGATATTTTGGAGTTGCATTTGAAGCTTTATGAATTGTGTTCTATCTCCTTTAGCAGCTATGTGGGGAGTTTCATGCATTATTGTCTACCTTCTTTTTGTAGACCCTTGGGCTCTCATCAACTGATCGCTTTTCTTTATGAGCCCATTGACTAGTTATTGGACCATCTCAAGTTGACTATAAGCTCTTGAATTGTGCAAGGTGAACCAAACTTTACAAACAAGAAGCCGACTCTTATTGAAGGACTGAATGAAAACCTTCTTGCTTTCTAGCCTCCATCTCATCTAATCCCAGATATAATGAGAGTTCAACTATTGTTTTGCTTCTCCTTAGCCTTTTGAAGACCAGAAGACTAAGTACCTTCAGTGGAACTAATGCCAAACTTCTTCCAAGGATCCATCCTGTTTTAGAACCAGGTACTTTCCCAGTTTCTCAATCTTCATCTTGGAGATCTCCAGGCTTTCCAAGACCATACAGAAGAAGGCCCTATACAACATTTCTTCTCTTGGTGTCCCATCGAACTTCGGTTTCATTAGAACATGAGTGTATACCAAACAGCTTCAGAGGTCTGGAGACTCAAAAAGCAGACTAGATTAAAGTTGAAATAAAAGGGAGGGGGGGGATATACATTCTGGTTACCACTTTCCTAGAAACTTCACACCATTTTCTATAGAAATGATGGAAATTGGGAGAACACAGTAACAGAGTGATAAGGACTGTGAAAAACAAGGCACCCCAATTGTTGCCAACTGGGAAGGCAGACACTGTGTTGCTACATCTTTCCATTTTTTCAAAGCAATCATAAATCCAAATTTTATGTGCAGGTGTGTGTGCTAAGTTGCTTCAGTAATGTCCCACTCTTTGTGACCCCACGGACTATAGCCTGCCAGGCTTTTTTGTCCATGGGATTCTCCAGAAAAGAACTGGAGTGGGTTGCCATGCCTTTCTGCAGGGGATCTTCATCTTCCTATTTCAAAATATCAATGGTTTGTTAAATCTCGTGGTTTTTGTTAATTATTTGCAAGCTAAAACAAATATGTCTGTAAGTAGAATTTAGTCTATAGGCTACTAAGTTAGGATCTCTGGAGTAGATGTTACTCTGGGTGACAGATGGCCGTCTCTAATGTTTAAGTTCTGTACAATGCAGGAAAACTATCATGCTTTCTCTTTAGACAAGCTCATTAGAGGTAGATCCACATTCTCTGTTTAGTTTTGTATTTCCCAAGGTTCCAGGTGCAGCATAAAGTATGCACAGAACATTTCATGTATATTTGTGGAACTAAAAGAGATAACTCTTGGTGCCATTGTCAGAAATTAATGGATCATTGTTCTAACTTTTATAAAAATAAACAGCACTGGAGTAAAAGGAGCTACTGACATAACAATTGAAGATATAAGAGGGATGAGGTGTGGTATCATGAAAAACAAATTCCCTGAAATTCCTTTCAGCAGAGGTAGGTTGGATATACAATTATGAGTGTTCTACAAGACAAGAATATTTTTAAAATCTCAAATGTCCATCTTTTCCATAGCAGAGTTAGCTGGACCAGGCTTAATGAATGAGGAAGACAGAAAGTTCTGTCCCAACCATGTAAATTTTAAGATTTCATACAATCACCTTAATACAAAGCTTTGTCTAGTAAGGTAGTATTAGGGTGTACTCAACACAATGGATTTTTATTATTTTTCTATTTGCCATGCTTCTCTATGAGACTTTGGTAAGGAAAAGGATACAATAAAACCATTGTCCTATATTAGAGAAGCATGGAGTCTGAATATTATAATGCTAAAGAAATGATTACCTGAAATGAGAACTCAAACCTGATTTCAAAATTGAAGGGAGAAAGGCCAAAAATTTAAGTTTTGAATTGCAAATCGACTTAATCTTTGATTGGGCTCTGATGGTCCATTCACCATAGTGCTGCTTCTATTAACCTGGGCCTTATTTCTGACTACAACCTGCTTTTGGAGTTTCTGGATGACATCAAGATGTGTGGGATTAAGAGACAGTGCCAGGCACGCTGTGTAACGATTGTGTCAAAACAGTGTGTTCCCTCAGGAGCATGGCGAATAATTTCCTGGGTCAAAATATTAATGTCTAGACTTTCAAGGCTTCTGTTATTATTCTGAGGAAAAAAGCATCATTCTGTTGAGTCAACAGACTGTCCCGGATTTATCATTGAACCCATCTCATTTTACTCTCTAATCTTAAATTTCTTTGTTTCTCTCTGAGAAACTTGAGTTTCAAAATAGACTATCATTAACCTCAAAGAGTATTGGGTCCGCTTATACATGATAGAAATATAATGTGTATAATAATACTACACATTTATTTATAATCTGTCTGCTTTCAAAGAAAGGATTTGAGGTGCGCTATTTAGAGTAAATGAAAGAGATTCAATCAGCCCTTTCTGTCTGGGAATTTGAGAATCTAAGTGTACCCATAGAATGCCAAATACGGCAGTTTTCTCCAGGACTGTCACATTGCCCTGCTTCCAAAGATATGACATCCAAAGAGTTCACAGCTGTGCTGCCACCGCAAGTTTAAATGTGACACTGGTGACATCATAACCAGGGAAAATAATTTTTTAAAAATATCACAGCTGAGTTTTTGGGTTACTCAAGTTGTCTTTAAGAAATAAGCTCCGCAGAGTTTGATAGAGACTATACTAACTTAAAGGATGCTCAGTGAAGGAAATTTACTTTATGAAAGAATCAGCTGTGTTAATGCTGTGCTAGCCCTTCTACATCCAATATCTTATTTAAACTCATAATGACCCCACTGACTAAATATTATTATTCTTATTCCATACATCAGCAACCAAGTTCAAAGAGGTTAAATACCTTCTCCAAGATCACACAGCTGGTAAGTGACAGAATGAGGAAGCTTACTCATGTCTACCTGATTCCAAAGCCTCATGTGCTCTTTCCATTACAACCGGAATGTTTGGAATTCAGATTAAATTCCATGTGGGGCCTGGATTAAAGATCTGCTCTGTGGCACCTCTCAGGAGTCAAGCAAAATAGAGGCAAATGAAAACGGTCAATTCACCTCCTTAACAAAGCATACCACACCACAGTAGCAAGGGACAGGATCTCACTATTAGGACAAAATCGTGGAAGACTGAAAGCCATTTTCTCAGTCATTTCCTCTCAGAGAAATCATGATAGGTAAAAATCTACTATGAGTGTTTCTTCCTTATGCCCTTAAAAAAAAAAAACTATTTATCTAGAAAACAGGAATGGTTTATACATGAAATAAATTCATATTCAAGCCTTTTGTGAGTAATTGGATATGCCTTCTTAGGAGAGAAAAGATGGTCAACACATTTTTGGTATGTGGAAGGCAACAGGGCTGAAAAGAAAAATGGAAATCCAGAAATGAGAAAAAAAGTGAAGTCTCTCAGTCATGTCTGACTCTTTGCGACCTACCAGCTTTCTCCATCCATGGGATTCTCCAGGCAAGAATACTGGGGTGGGTTACCATTTCCTTCTCCAGGGGATCTTCCTGACTCAAGGATTGAACCTGAGTCTCCCGCATTGGAGGCAGACACTTTAACCTCTGAGCCACCAGGAAAGCCCAGAAATTAGAGAAAATTGTCTATTTTTTGTTATCTCTTGCTTGAGTCAAATCCTAAACATAGTACTTGGGGGCTGGATAATCTAGAAGTTTGCAATGGGTCTGAAATTTGTAGCCACGTTTGTCACATGAAGGAAGTCTGCCTGAAGAGAATCAAGAATTTTTGTTCTGTTCTAGTGATCACTAATAATTGATATCATTCTACAGATCAAGAATTGCCATCGAGGTCTTTTCTGAACTATTTGCTTTTATAATTTTCAGAATCCTATACATGAAAGGTACACTTTGAAAACTTAGGAAATTTCTTCCTCTTTTCTTTGTGAATTTGTTCTTTGATAGTCTTTATGTTTGAATCACAAATTATGGATTTGACTAACACTGGTCTTAGGTAGCAAATTGTGCAAAACTATAAGGATACAAAAAGACTTAGTGATTTATTCTGTCTCATTGGCTTTCCTGCTCGACTGAATATTAGAAAGTATAATGTAACTAAATATAGAATGTACCACAGAGCATAAGGGTTAAAAGACAGCCAAATTCCAAGCACTGCCTATAGTTGGCAACACACAAAGTTCCATTTTTAAGCAACTTTCTTCAAAGCTTCTACAAAATTATTCTGCTCTTTAGAAAGCACTGCCTAACCCCACATTGAGACAACCCTATGGAGTTGGCAGCCATCTTGCCCAGTGAAAGACAAAGTGTCTGGCTCTGAGCCAAGGAAAGCCAAAGTGATCAATATTACATTCTGAAAGCACCAATGGACCCTTTGTCCCAGGACTAGCACTTCTGGGAGATGTGCCAGAAGATTCACGTGTGCACACATGTGCACACACGCACAGTAACACGATGATTCAGGAAATCCAGTCATATGGGAAGATCAAAAGCACAGCAGGGTATTCCTGTGACTCTGGCATTGGTCAGCAATACTTCAATGTCCACATCCAAATATGAAGGCAGCTTAAAGGGTCTACAGATGGAAGATAAACAGAAACTTGAAAAAATGCACTAAGGCAGCTTATTTTTACCCCGTTGTCCTTCCACCTACCATGAGCAGCTCTGGTGCGTTGTCAATCACCCCCTCACAACACTTTGAAGTATGACTCCGTCCCTGAATCCTGCAGAGTGGATGCCAGCCTGGCCTGATCTCACCTCTTTAAGCCTCTGCCCTTCAGCACACTCACAAGTGTTTGGAACATATATTGGGGGTAGAAGGGAATATGATCTCAGCCCCAGGTCCAGACAGCTACTAGAACATGTCATGTGTCTGGCATTGAACAAGATCACGTTGCCAATTTAAAACTAACAAAATGACCTCAGTTTGGGGGAGAAAGGAAAAGGAAAGTTCATGTGGCTGATGAGAGAACAATGAAAAGATATCTCCACCACACACACAAAGACAATTTATCTAAAAATCGAAGTCATATTTGGGATCAGAAAAAAAATCCAGTGGACATTAATAGAAAAACTTAATGAGGCATTTTTGCTACTGTTGTCCTTACAAATACATTTTAAGAACACACTGAGCCAGGGAGGAAATTGGTATTCAATTTAGAACTTTTTCATACATTTAATATCTGCCTCTCTCATCATGTTTGCAATTTTTACAGTCTTTGTTATGAATAGCTTCTCATCACATTTCTATGAGGGAGATCATCAT
Source organism: Neotragus moschatus (assembly GCA_006410615.1). Classification (NCBI taxonomy): domain Eukaryota; kingdom Metazoa; phylum Chordata; class Mammalia; order Artiodactyla; family Bovidae; genus Neotragus; species Neotragus moschatus. The sequence goes on from SJYA01002188.1 coordinate 16,433, forward strand.
AATTACAACCTTATGTTATGGGAGAGCAAAAAGAAGTGACTTGGCAAAGGTCATGTGGCAACGCAATGTCCTAGACAGGAAGGGAACTGATATATCTGGAAACCATTGTGAGTTGTGCATTCCAGTGTGCCTGGCAGAAAGCAAGGCTCAGGTTGCCCCAGCCAAAGCGTTGAGCTTATTCAGAAACATGAGTGCTTGATATGGATATGATGTCACCAAGAAGAAGAAACCAAACTTTTACTAGCAATAAATTGAGCAAAATCATATTGGAAGCAATTTCCAAAATTACTGTTATTGTTGGGAGTGTTGGGAGTAAGATAGGGAAAGGATGAACAGCCCTTAAATATTGGGCACTTGATTTGGCATTTAAATTACTACAAAATCTGCACTTAGCTAACAACCTACCCTTTGTAAAGTGAAAGTTAAGTCGCTCAGTCGTGTCCAACTCTTTGCGACCCCATGGACTAGTAGCCTACCAGGCTCCTCCCTCCACGGGATTCTCCAGGCAAGAGTACTGGAGTGGGTTGCCATTTTATTATATTCATTCATCTAAGGGTGATATCTCTTTCATGAGATATCCAGGGGGCTATTTCCTTGTGTTCTTGTTAGTTTTGTGTAGTCCTCTTGGTGATGGGATGAACCAAACATTTTATTCTAGGGTGCTGCTTTGCAGTAGAAACTAGGTGTTTGAATGTTTTACAAATAAAATATCATGAAGCCCATAATTCCTGAACAATGAATGAAGCTTTGCCCATTTTCCCAGAGGGTTCTTTGACTTTTTAAATGTATAAGAGTTCTTAATATGTTATAGATACTAATTCTTTGACAAGTATATGCCTTGCAAATAATTTATCTCTTTTATGCCTCTTTATTCAATTGTTTATGTATAGTTGCATTTAATGGCATGCCCTGGTTCCATTCTTTAAGACAGTTCCCTTACTACACAGATAATGACCCAAAGGAAATTTTACAGCAATTTCGCTTTGCTTTCCTATCTACTCCATTCTTATTCAATTTCAGATACAACTTGCTCTGACCCTTGGCTCCATTTCCTTTCATTGGCCCCAAATCTGATCTGTTGTATGACATTTGAACTTAGATGTTTTGATATTCTGAAACTCCCTGAAACACTTGCTGAATACTCAACTGTAGTCATCTCAGCTCCTTTGTTCCTTATTCAGATTTCCTGAATTTGTATAACTCTTGTACCATGTTCTCATAATAGTAGATTCTTTGGTCTAACATTAAATTTCCTAACAAATGGTAAATCTTTTATCCACTTGATTTGTTTTCTTCAGGCATATATTATTACACTAAATCATTTTGTCCATGTCCAGAGTCAAAGGAATACTTTTGTTTCTTTATCATCTGTTTCATGCTCTCTGTCATGCTCTCTACAACTATGTAAGCTTCATGACGTCAAGGATTTCATCTTTTCACCATAGTATTTTCAATATTTTTGGAATGAATGAATCCAAGTACTCTCTGCACAACCTCCACATTTTGGAAAGCTCACTTTAGCACACTCTTTGCAACCCCATGGACTATACATTCCATGGAATTCTCCAGGCCAGAATACTGGAGTGGGTAGTTGTTACCTTTTCCAGGGAATCTTCCCAACTCAGGGATTGAATCCAGGTTTCTTGCATTGCAGGCAGATTCTTTACTAGTTGAGTCACTAGGGAAACCCAAGAAAACTGGAGTGAGTAGCCTATCCCTTCTCCAGCAGATCTTCCAGACCCAGGAATCCAGCCAGAGTCTCCTTCATTGCAGGTGGATTCTTTACCAGCTAAGCTACCAGGGAAGCCCTTCTAATTAAAGTTCTATGCTATTCTCACACTATAATATATAACTAGTTACTCTTAGCTAATCATTTTTGTTGTCATTTTATTCCCACGACACCTTTAACAAGTATGGAACTTTTAAAAACATGACTGCGAATTCTTTGATAATTTCTCCTATAAAAAAGTCAGATCTATGTACCCTTCTCTTGATTTGGGTAAACTTGTGATGCGTGAGACTTCTGAGGCTAGGTAGTTAAAAAAAGGCATGCTATTTCCACCTTGCTGCTAAAGCACTGCTCATGGAATCTTGAATCACCGAGTAAGAAGTTAAACAACCATGAGGCATCCATGCTATGAGGAAACCCACACCATATGGTCACAGGGTGGGTTTCCAGTTGACACTTCAAGTCCAGCCTTTGAGTTATTGCAAATTAATTGACAGACAGGTAGAAGCCTCCAGATGTTTCTGTCCCCTAGCCATTCAAGTCACTCCCAAGTATTTGAGTTTCTCCATCTGAGATCATTTATACCAAGCAGCAGAGACAGGTCATATACACTGTGTTCTTCCTAAATGTCAAAGGATACCTGGATAAGAAGGATGATAAGAATTAATTCTTGAGATCAAGAGTCTGGTATTTAGAGCAGATGGTATGATAAACAACATCCTAAGTTAAAATTTCTAACCAAGTTGACGATTATTTGGATTTACCAGAAATTAAAACTCCATCCCAATAGATTAACTAACAAAGAAGAAATATTGCTTTCTATACTTCTTGGCTATTCTCATACATCAGGAGGTATACAAGAAAAATAAAGAATTTAAGACTCCAGAAGACTTAGGTATGCTTCTAAGATTTCTAATTTAGATAATACTTCCTGGAAGAGCACCATATCATGACATGACAATGCCCTCCAGTCTCAAAGCACTCTAGAGCTTGTACAATGTAGACCCAAGACTTCATCATAGAAACTTACTGCTTATCAACACCAACATTCCAAGCAAAGACTCTTAATATATACATGAATAAAGAGTCAAAAGAAATGAAACCAATGTCTGGGGTTTTCTGCTACCTATCTGGCTTTTTCATCTAAGTGTTCTGTAGGACATTGCTTCTTCTTGGCTATTCCAAGCACGATTCTAAGCCTCTGTTCATCTCTATTTCACTCACATTAGTGTCTTAATCTAGTCAACAAATAATTGTTGAATATTTATTAAGTGCCAGACTCTGGTACTAAGAAAAAGGAAAAGAGATAAAAGGAAATATTTCTACCCCAAAGAAGTATGCAATTTACTGAAGATAGAGAAATACTACTTAAAATTTAATAATACAGTAAGATAACAGCTATACGTGGCCTATGCACAAAGTTAAGTGGTATTTTAAGGGAAGCACCTGACTTTAGATATGTCCGGCAAGGTTCATCAGAGGACACAACATTAAAGCTGAGATTTAAATGGCTAAAGCAGTTTGCAAAGCGTTGACATAAGTGTGGACAAAGTTATAAGGAAGCACGCTATGTATGAGAATTCAAGCTGATTTGATATTACTAGAAGTTAGAGTTAAAAGAGTGGGAAGTGAGGATAAGGCGGTGGACAGAGTCAAATAAAGGTCTTACATGACTGGCAAAAAAGGTTGTTTTGTGTTGTGACACGCTTTTGTTTTCCTCTAAGAAATGTAAGTTCATTGGAGAATAGGTGTCCTGACAACAAATTTCCTCAAATTTTGTTTGCCTGAGAAAACTTTTATTTATCTTTCACTTTTGAAGCATAGTTCCACTGAGTAAAGAATTATAGATTGGTGGGGTTTTCTTTCAACACATTATTTCACACTACTCTCTTTCTTACACGGCTTTTGAAGGGAAGTCTGACGTAATTCCCATCTTTGCTTTTCTGTAGGTAAGGTGTTTAAACTCTGATTTCTCTCAAGATTTTTCTCTTTGTCTTTGATTTTCTGCAATTTCAATATTATGTCCCTATGTGTAGTTTTTTTTTTAATATTCTATCTTGCTTGATATTTTATGAGCTTCTTGGATCTGTGGTGTCTATAACTAATTTTGGAAAATTCCTAGTCATTGTTGCTTCAAATATTTTTTCTGTTTTTTTTTTTCCTCTTTATTTTCCTTCTAATATTCTCATTACATGTATGCTACACCTTTTGTAGTTGTCCCTAAGTTCTTGGGTATTCTGTTCAGTATCATTCTGTTCTTTTCATTCTTTTTTCTCTGCGTTTCAGTTTAGAAGTTTCTACTGATGTTTCTTCAAGTTCTATAATTCCTTCTTCAGTTGTGTCCAGTCTATTGAGGAGCCCATCAAAACATCCTTTCTTCTTGCTACAGTGTTTTTGACTTTTGGCATTTCCTTTTGTTTCTTTCCTTCCACCTCCCAGCTTACATCACCCGTATGTTCTCTCATATCAACTACCTTCTTCTTTAAGTCTCTTAGCACATTAATCAAAGTTGTCTTAAATTTTCAGCCTAATAATTCCACTATTCATATTATATATGATTCTAAAAAGCCTCTTGAAAGTAAAAGAGGAGAGTGAAAAAGTTGGCTTAAAGCTCAACATTCAGAAAACAAAGATCATGGCATCTGCTCCCACCACTCCATGGGAAATAGATGGAGAAACAGTGTAAACAGTGTCAGACTTTATTTTTTGGGGCTCCAAAATCACTGCAGATGGTGACTGCAGCCATGAAATTAAAAGATGCTTACTCCTTGGAAGAAAAGTTATGACCAACTTTTAGATAGCATATTCAAAAGCAGAGACATTACTTTGGCGACTAAGGTCTGTCTAGTCAAGGCTATGGTTTTTCCTGTAGTCATGTATGGATGTGAGAGTTGGACTGTGAAGAAGGCTGAGCGCTGAAGAATTGATCGTTTTGAACTGTGATGTTGGAGAAGACTCTTGAGAGTCCCTTGGACTGCAAGGAGATCCAACCAGTCCATTCTTAAGGAGATTGGCCCTGGATTTCTTTGGAAGGAATGATGCTAAAGCTGAAACTCCAGTACTTTGGCCACTTCATGCCAAGAGTTGACTCATTGGAAAAGACTGTGATGCTGTGAGGGATTGGGGGCAGGAGGAGAAGGGGACGACAGAGGATGAGATGGCTGGATGGCATCACTGACTAGATGGACGTGAGTCTGAGTGAACTCCGGGAGTTGGTGATGGACAGGGAGGCCTGGCGTGCTGCAATTCATGGGGTCACAGAGTCAGACACAACTGAGCGACTGAACTGAACTGAATCCTGATATTTGCTCTGTATCTTCAAACTGTATTTTTTGTCTTTTAGTATGTCTTATAACTTTGTATTGAGAGCTAGAAATGGTGTACTGGATAAAAGGAACAGCCATGTGTGAAGTTTTTTGTTTATCATACTAGGAGTTAAACTGTATTTACTGTTTGTTGTAGCTGTAGATGTCAGAGGCTAAATTTTTCCTATGGTAGTATTATAGTTGTCTTCCTTATTGTCTTTGTGTTTCTTTAGTGATATAATTTTTTTAAAAGTCTACTGTTTCTCAGTAGAACTACAGAGAATATGCTGATACTTCCAAGAAGAAATGGCTGATTGGTGTTCAGAAGGATAGAAAGTACAAGAAATCTCACTAAGAAAGGGTTCCATGCCCCAAATATGTGTGGCAGCAGTAGAAATCTATTGGTATTGAAATGTTCATGTGGGAAGTATACATTTCAATGGCTATGAGTATGGCAGAAAGATTAAAGAGGAGGCAAAAGACCTGTACTACAAAAAAATATGTTGATGAAAGAAATCAAAGATTATACAAAGAGATGGAAAGATATACCACTTCCTCAGGTCAGAAGAATCAATATTGTCAAAAGACTATACTATCTAAGGTAATCTACAGGTTCAATGTAATACCTCTTAAATTACCAATGACATTTTTTTTAGAGGCCTAGGACAAAAAAAAAAAAATCTTAAAATTTTTATGGAAATACAAAAGACCCTGAGTAGCCAAAGCAATCTTGAGAAAGAAAAATGGAGCTGAAGGAATCAGGCTCCCTAGTTTCAGACTATACTATAAAGCTACAGTAATCAAAGCAACATGGTATTCAATGTTATGTGTCAGCCTGGATGGGAGGGGAGTTGGGGAGAATGGATACATGTATATGTATGGCTGAGTCCCTTTGCTGTTCACTTGAAACTATCACAGCATTGTTAATCAGAATTCATGTCAATGTATGGCAAAATGAATACAGTATTGTAAAGCAAAACAAACTAAAAAAATAACAATTTAAACTTAAAAAAAAAAAAAGTTAAAAAAAAACCCACAAAATCCCAAAATAGTATGGTACTGGCACAAAGACAGACTTATAGATCAATGAAACAGGATAGAAAACTCAGAAATAAATCCATGTATCAGTGACACAAAGAACATACAGTAGAGAAAAAGCAGTCTCTTCAGTAGCTAGTGCTGGGAAAATTGGACAGCCACATGTAAAAGAATGAAATTAGAAAATTCTCTAACACCATACACAAAAATAAACTCAAACTGGATTAACGATATAAATGTAAGACTAGATACTATAAAACTCTAAGAGGAAAACAGGTAGAACACACTTTAACATAAATCACAGCAGTACTTTTTTGGATCTACCTCCTAGAGTAATTAAAACAAAGATAAATAAATGGGACCTAATAAAAGCTTTAAGGAAATTATAAGCAAAGTGAAAAGATGACACACAGAATAGGAGAAAATATTTGTGAAAGAAGCAACCATCAAGGGCTTAATTTCCAAAATATAAAAACAGCTCATGAAGCCTAATTTAAAAAAATAAAAATTAAAAAATGAACAGAAGATCTAAATAGACATTTCTCAAGAAGACATACATATGGCCAAAAAGCACATGAAAAGGTGCTCAGCAACACTAATTATTAGAGAAATGCAAATGAAAGCTACTATGAGGTATCACCTCACATTAGTCAGATTGGCCACCATCAAAAATTCTGCAAGCAACAAATGCTGGAGAGGGTGTAGAGAAAAAGAAATCTTTTTGCACTGTTGGTGGGAGCGTAAGTTGATACAGCTACTATGGAGAACAGTATGGGGGCATTCCTTAAAAAAACAAAATTAGAGCTAGCATATGATCTAGCAATCCTACTCCTGGGCATATATGCAGAGAAAACCATAATTTGAAAAGATACATGCACCCCAGTGTTCATTACAGCACGATTTACAATAGCCAAGACATGGAAGCAACCTAAATGTCCATCCACAGATGCATGGATAAAGATATGGTATACATACACAATGAAATATTATTCAGCCATTAAAAAGAATGAAGTAATGCCAATAAAATGTCCAATAAAATGGACAGACCTAGAGATGATCATACTCAGTGAAATAAGTCAGACAAAGATAAATATCACATGATATTTATATGTGGAATTTAAAAAGTGATACATATGAACTTATTTACAAAACAGAAACAAATTCAGATTTAGAAAACAAACTTACTGTTATCAAAGGGGAAAGATGGGGTGGAGGGATAAACTAGGAGGTTGAAAGTAACAAATACACACTGCTGTTGCTGCTGCTGCTGCTGCTAAGTCACTTCAGTCATGTCTGACTCTGTGTGGCTCCATAGATGGTAGCCCCTCAGGCTCCCCTGTCCCTGGGGTTCTCCAGGCAAGAACACTGGAGTGGGTTGCCGTCTCTTTCTCCAATGCATGAAAGTGAAAAGTGAAAGTGAAGTTGAGTCTGACTCTTAACGACCTCATGAACTGCATGCAGCCTACCAGGCTCCTCTATCCATGGAATTTTCCAGGCAAGAGTACTGGAGTGACTTGCTATTGCTTTCTCCACAAATACATACTACTTTACATAAAATAGATGATCAACAAGAATCTACCTATTACAGGGGACTCTGCTCAATATAAAAACCTATATGGGAAAAGAACCTGAAAAATAATAAATCTGTATATGTATAACTGAGTCACTTTGCTATATACCAGAAAGTAACACAACAAAGTCAGTCAACTATACTCCAATATGAAATAAAAATTAAATTAATGTTTTTAAATTTATAATAAGGAAAAGGAAGTTGCAAGATTTCTTTCCAGCCTGAATTTGTAGACATATTCACATTTTTATTAGATTCCTGTGCTCTTCTTTAAATCAGTGGGTACACATCTACAGTTAAATGATTTCAGAAAGTTGTTTCTCAATTCTCTTTTAATAAGATTCATCTTCTAGAAAATTAATAAACATGGAACAGAAGTTTTGAGCAAAATAGAATTTATTGTTGCAAAAACCACTTTGGAGTAAACCCAACCTAAATAACTCAGTAAAAAAACTACAGAAACTCAAAAGAAATAAGATAAAATAACAAATGACAACAAATAAGAAACTCAAAAGGGTCAAACGCGCTAATAGTGGGCAGTACGATGAGCTCCTAGGCCAGCCAGATATGACTTAAATCAAATCCCCTATGAATATGCAGTGGAGGTAATGAGTAGATTCAAGGGATTAGAACTTGTAAACAGTGCACCTGAAGAGTTATGGACAAGGTCCATAATATTATACAGGAGGCAGCAAACAAAACCATCCCAAAGAAAAAGGAAAGCAAGAAGGCTAAGTGGTTGTCTGAGGAGGCTTTACAAATAGCTAAAGAAAGAAGGGAAAAGCAAGAGAGAAAGGGAAAGATAAATCCAACTAAATGCAGATTTCCAAAGAACAGCATGGAGAGACAAGAAGGCTTTCTTCAATGAACAGTGTATAAAACTAGAAGAAAAAAACAAAAGGGAAAAGCCTAGAGATCTCTTCAGGAAAATTGGAGATATCAAGGGAACACTTTGCCCAAGGATGGGCGCAATAAAGGACAGAAGTGGCAGAGACCTAGTAGACACTGATGAGATGAAGAAAAGATGGAAATAATACATGGAAGAATGGTACAAAAAAGATCTAAATGAACTGGATTATTATGATGGTGTGATCAGCCACCCAGAGCAAGACATTCTGGAGAGCAAAGTCAAGTGAGCCTTAGGAAACAATGCTGTTAATAAAACTAGTGGATGTGATGGAATTCGAGTAGAACTATTCAAAACCACAAAGGATGATGCCATCAAAGAGTCGTATTCAACATGTCAGCAAATCCAGAAGACCCGTCAGTGGCCACAGGACTGGAAAAGGTCAATCCTCATCCCAATTCTCAAGAAGAGTCATACTCAAGAATGTATTAACCATAGGACAATTTCTCATTTCCCATGCTGGTAAGGTCATGCCTAAAATCTTGCATGCTAGGCTTTAGCATTATGAGAACCAAGAGCATCCAGATGTCTAAGCTGGGTTTAGAAAAAGAAGAAGAACCAGAGATCAAATAGCCAACATTCACTGGATCATAAAGAAAGCTAGGGAATTCCAGAAAAACATCTACTTCTGTTTCATCAACTATACCAAAGCCTTCGACTGTGTGGGTCATAATAAACCATGGAAAGCTCTGAAAGAGATGGGAAGAGCAGACCATCTTACCTGTGTCCTGAGAAACCAGTATGTGGGTCATGAAGCAACAAATAGAACCCCATATTGAGCAACTGACTGGTTCAAGATTGAGAAAGGAGTATGACAGGGTGCTGTCACTCTGTTTGTTTAATTTATATGCTGAGCACATCATGAGAAATGCTAGACTGGATGAGTTGCAAGCTGGAATCAAGATAGGCAGGAGAAACATTAACAACCTCAGATATCTGGGTGATATCACTCTGATGGCAAAAAGATAAGAGGAATTAAAGAGTCTCTTGATTAGGGTGAAGGAGGAGAGTGAAAGAGCCAGCTTAAAAATAAACATTAAAAAAATTAAGATCATGGCATCTGGTCCCATTATTGCATGGCAAATGGAGGGGGGAAATGTGGCAATAGTGACAGATTTCCTCTTCTTGGGCTCTAAAATCACTGCAAATGGTGACTGCAGCCATGAAATCATAAGACATTTGCTTCTTGACGGGAAAGCTATAACAAACCTAGACAGTGTGTTGAAAAGCAGAGACATTACTCTGCCGATAAAAGTCCGTATAGTCAAGGCTATGCTCTTTCCAGTAATCACGTACTTGTGAGAGCTGGATGATAAAGAAGGCAGGGCACTGAAGAATTGATACCTTCAAACTATGGTGCTGGAGAAGACTCCTGAGAGTCCCTTGAGCAGCAAGGAGATCAAACCAGTCAATCTTAAGTGGAGTCAGCCCTGAACCTTTGTTGGAAGGAATGATGCTGAAGTTCCAGTATTTTGGCCACCTGATGAAAACAGCCAACTCATTGGAAAAGTCCCTGATGCTGGGAAAGATTGAGGGCAGGACAAGAGGGTGTCAGAGGATGAGATGGCTGGATGGCACCACCGATGCAATGGACATGAACTTGGGCTAACTTTGGGAAATAGTGAGAGACAGACAGGCCTGGTGTGGTACAGTCCATGACGTCACAAAGAGTCGGACACGACTGGGAACTGAACAACAATAACAACATGAGCTCCTAATTATTAATATTAATAGTATCACAACTTACCCCTGTTTTACATCATTGCTATTGTATTTCTTTCCATCCAGTGTTTCTACCCATTCAAATTCTCTTGTCTGAAACATTACAGCTGATATAGGCATCACATAAAAAGTTGCTGCAATCATTAGCTTTTCAGTTTAATAACTACCTAAGCATTTTTTTGTTTAATCGTTCTGAACTCTTATTCTCTTAAATTTCCAGTCTCTCTTGCCTTTGGATTTTGGTTTGCTCATCTGTTAATGGCCCAATCTCAGACCTTCCTGACTGTTATGGGTTAAATTGTATCTCTCCTCCCCACCCAAGTTATGTTGGAGTCTTATCTCCCAGTACCTGAGACTATGATCTTATTTGGAAATAGTCTTAATAGAGGTTCCTTTGTAGCTCAGCTGGTAAGAATCCACCTGTAATTCAGGAGACCTGGGTTTGATCCCTGGGTTGGGAAGATCCCCTGGAGAAGGGAAGGGCTACCCACTCCAATATTCTGGCCTGGAGAATTCCATGGACTGTATAGTCCATGGGATCAAAGAAGTCAGACATGACTGAGCGACTTTCACTCTCACTTTACTGGAGGTAATTAAGTGGAAATGGTGTTCACTATGACTGGTGGCCCTATGAAAGGGGAAATCTGGACACAGACAGAAACATACAGAAAGGCAATGATGTGAAGAGACACAGGGAGAAGATGGCCATCTATAAGCCAAAGAGAAAAGCCTGGTGCAGATTGTTCTGCACAGTCCTTAGAGGGACTCAATCCTAATGACACCTTGACTTCAGAGTTCTAGCTTCTAGAACTGTGAGGTGACAAATTTCTATTGATTCAGTTCAGTTCAGTCACTCAGTTGTGTCCGACTCTTTGCGACCCCATGAATCGCAGCACACCAGGCCTCCCTGTCCATCACCAACTCCCGGAGTTCACTCAGACTCATGCCCATCAAGTCAGTGATGCCATCCAGCCATCTCATCCTCTGTCGTCCCCTTCTCCNATCTTGATTCCAGCTTGTGTTTCTTCCAGTCCAGCATTTCTCATGATGTATTCTGCATATAAGTTATATCTATTGATTAAGCCACTCAATTTGTGGTACTTTATTATGGCAGGCCAACAAACTAATACACTGATCCTTATCTGATAGCACCCTGTGTGTGTGCTTAGTCGCTCAGTTGTGTCCAACTTTTGCAAATGGTACAGCATGCCAGGCTTCTCTGTCCATGAGGATTCTCCAGGCAAGAACACTGGAGTGGGTTGCCATGCCCTCCTCCAGGGGACCATCCCTACCCAGGGATCGGAGCCAGGTCTCCTGCACTGCAGGTGGATTCTTTATCGACTGAGCCACCAGAAGCCGAAGAATACTGGAGTGGGTAGCCTATCCCTTCTCCAGGGGTCTACACTTTGGGATGCAGCTCTGATCACTGTTCCTCACCTCCAGGCACAGAAACCAAATACAGGATACCCCATCCCACAAAACACAGCAGCAAAACAGTCTTCCTTATGCTCTCTATCAGGAAAAGTAAATTAGATAGCCACACTTTGGGCTTCAAGAGCATTTTTGTTTCATGCCTCTGTATGAGTAATAATTATTACTCTCTTTCAAAACACATAATTCACTATTGCATTTACTAGTCAATATTGTTAAAGGTATTGTTCACTATATCACCCATAATCCTACATGGAATCCTGTGTGAGAAACTACTGAAATTCAGTGTTTCATAATTTGGCAATATCTATGAAAATTCGAAATGTAATGATAATCTATGCCCAATAATTCCACATTGCCCTTAAGGTGGATACAAGCTTGGAGTGTTTGAAGATCAGGAAAAAGGCCAGTCTTAGTCTTTCACCTTAATGAACAATCAAGAGTGGAGTAAAGTAAGAATTATTCCCTAAAAAATCGACTATTTTCTATTTGATCTTTTTGGGTCCTTGGAATCTGAGGCATTTAGACTAAGAGTTTCAGTTCAACATATATCTTGCCCATGCCATGTAGGTGTGACTCTTCACTTTGTGGATCCTCAGATATGAGAGTAAGACTACTTTCTGATACTATTATGAAACGGGTTAGAGAGTCAAAAAACCCTTCAGGTGTGTATTATAAAGTAGCTCTATAGTGTAGCCTAGACAGCACTCAAACTGTACATATAGCAAGAATAGGCTGCTTATAAATTATTAATATGAAAGCTCAGAAGCCTTATACATCCAGAAGAAACAAACACTTTGCACCTGCTTCTGTAATTCTTACATAAGTGAAGGAAGAGCTGAAATTTAGACTGTTTTGTGGTTTCTTTTTGGCTTCTATCTGCCCCAAAGAAAACAAATACACACACAGCTGTTATAGCACTTGCTTTCTGCTCCAGAAGAGGATAAATATGGAATAGAAATCTTGAGTGCCTGCAGACGTTGCCTAATAACTAAAAAGAGACAAACACAGCAGGTCTCTCCTGGCTCCAGTAAGGAGGCAGTAATTCACTGTAGAAGGGACTCTGCACCTGCTGTGATGGCTGCTTTACGCTCATTTGTGCACCAGAGGCTGTCCATGCATAACCATATAAGTTTAAAGTGGAGGAAGTAACATCACTACTGCGGGTCTGGAAATAAGAGAGCTGTATGAGGATCCCAAACAAAAAAAAAGGTAAGTGACCAGTCCTACTGAGATGAAAGCAGTTTCCCAGGCTTGGTCCCATTAAGCCAAAGGTGCCAAGGCCAAGTGTGACTCCAGTTGAGAGGTAGTGACCAGAGATTAAATCAGTGCAGTTTTTAAAAAATATATATTTTATTTTTACATTTCATAAACCAAAGATTTGTGAATTCCAGGTCATATTCAATTTAAACATTTTCAAAGGGTCATGCAGTTGCAATACAATAAGGTAGTTGGCTGGGGCTGGTGATGTTAATAAACCTAACACTTGTTTTTGATTGTTATTTCCTGTTGTAGTTATCAGTGGTATTGGCCAACGATGTTATTTTTTTTTTTTAATGCCATTGATTACAGAGAGACAGAATAGCCTTCAAAGTTTCTTTTGGAAAGCTCTTGCTTTTTCTTCTACTATAAATAATCTGGCAGTGATTTTTAATAAAAATAATTTGGCAAAATATGAAGATATCAATTACAACTGCTAGGAAACATTTCAGAAAAACTCATCCATTCATTCATCCAACCAGCTTTGATTGATGCTGAGGGGACCTTGACTGACACCTGAAGGATGAGTAAAGCCAATCTGAAGCAAGGTAGGTGTGATGACCATTATAGAAAAGCAAATGGCATAGATTCTGATATATGAAGGGGGCTTGGAGGTAAAGTTACTCCAGTTAATGAAAGGAAATACGCTTCTAAACTCTGGTAGAATGGAGGACAAATAAGGAACAGTCCCTGCCCAGCGGGAGCTTACATTCCAGTAGGGGGAACGAGACACATGAACTAATAAAAGTAATAGAATATGATCAATTTTGTGATAAGAAGGTGATAACTATGGGTTAAAAGGGCCCAAAGATAACTCTACCAGGCTTTCTATAATGCTTGAGCTGAGTCATGAAATATGATCACATTCTCCCCAAATCCCCATTTGTCATTTCAGAGAATAACAAATGCTCCAGACAGAGGAAGCTGAAATATGAAGGCAGAAGTTAAAATAGCTTGATACATTCAGACTGCTGAAGCTCACTCCATTTAGAATAACGGTTCATTCATATACCCATTTATTAAACAAATTTCTGAGAACAGCGAACAAGATGTGTTCAGTCTACACATGTATGAAACCTACTTTATAGTGATGGAGGCAGATTTTTAAAGTAAAATAGGTAGCCAGTGGGAGTTTGACGTATGATGCAGGAATCCAAAGCCGGTGCTCTGTGACAACCTAGAGGAATGGGAAGGGGAGGGAGATGGGAAGGGGGTTCAAGAAAGAGGAGACATATGTATTCCTAATGCGGATTCAAGTTGATGATGCATAGCAAAAACCATCACAATATTGTAAAGTAATTATCCTTTAATTTAAAAAATAAAATATAAAAATGAAGCGGTATAAAGCATGCCCCCCCAAAATAAATCACTGTGTAAGTAAATATAAAATTATAAATTTTAACTGTTTATAAAGGAAAAAAGTGAGAGCTAAGGTAGGTACAGAGAAAGGGACACAGGGAGGAACAGAAATATTCTTTAAAGTCTAAGAAGTGCTCTTGCAAGAGGTGACTTTTAAAGTGACACCTGAAGAATGAACAAAAACTAAGCTTAAGCAAAGTAAGTGTGATGACCATTATAAGTAAGTTATGGCGTAGATTCTGACATGTGGAGAGAAGGGTGGGAGGTAAGGTTAATTTAATAGTTAAAGGAAGGAAGTGCATGCCATCACTTTACTAAGGTATTTAATCTCAGTCTTGTAGGCAATACAGAACCACAGGGCAATGTTGAAAGAGACAAATTGGGTCATATTTGCATTCTCTCTTGGCAGGGTAGAGACGTATTAGCCACAAAGTAACCAGTTAGGAAATCGATGCGGTGATCCAGTCAATGGAGAAAGGAATGATAGAAGTGATGTTAAGGAAGGAAAATAGTAGATGTATAAAACAAGCCCACATTTACTCAAAAAGCTGTGAGATTCAGACAATTTAGGGCAAAAAGACGATCAAAAAATGAGAGGAAAGCTCAGTGGATATTATTTTTCATGGGACTTCTTTAGGGCCTCCTTTGTGACTCTAATGGTTCTTTTTCCTTGGTTTTGAGTTTGCCTACTTAGCATGCCATGTTTACCAGAGGTCAACATAACTTTCTAAATATTTCAGAGTTAGAGTTTTAATTACGCCTAGGGCTATATACTTTTATAAATTTAAAATTTTAATTTTCTGTTAATTGTAATTTATTTTTATACTTTTCCAAAGGAAATTTTGAGCTTTATTATCTTATGGTCAGAAAAGACCTATTTTATTTCTCCTTTCTGTGGCATCCTTTATGTCATAAACTATAGTAATAAATGGCTGTTGATTGTAATAACCACAATCAGTTCAACTCTTTTTTGTTTAATCAGTCACAGAAGCCAGTCTTTGACTATCTAAGATTTATATCTGACTTCTGTTAACAGAATCTTATATGCTCATTAAGAAGTTAGTTCACTCCTGAAGCAACTAAATTCAAAAGGTATAATATCAGGTAACATTGTGTTTGTCTTCAAAGTGTCTATAAATTTCAGCAGGTGTCTTTTGGGTACTCAAACTAGCTAGCGATGCTATTTTATCACAGAATCAAAGAGAATTGAGAATTGTAACATGACTATATTCATGCAATGATGTTCTACCATTAAACTTTATTAGTCAAACGTCTTTCAGCATAGTATAGCTGAGCTTCGGCTCACGTGGGGAAAGGGGGAATAGGGTCAGCTGGTCATAGGGTGAGATGCACAGGGCATTAGTGACTTAATGGATCGCCAAGTCCTACTAGAAATATCCTTCCTTAGGCCTGTGCATGTATTGTACACTTCCAAATATATTCCAAATTATTCAATGTTAGTAATACTTTTTGTGAAAGTTGTTCAGTTGTATCCAACTCTTTGTGACCCCATGGACTATGTAGTCCATGAAATGCTGTAGGCCAGAATACTGAAGTAGGTAGTCTTTCCCTTCTCCAGGGGATCTTCCCAACCCAAGAATTGAACCAAGATCTCGTGTATTATGGGCAGATTCTGTACCAGCTGAGCCACTAGGGAAGCCATTTGATTTGTACTGACTTTAAAGATGATAAAGCAACATTATCCTACAGCCTATGAAGTCTCTTTTTTAATTAATAAACTTTATGATAGCTCCCCACCTGATTTTCCTTCAGTCTGGGTGGCTTATTGGAGTAGATTCTACATTTTAGACACTGTCCTTGGAAAATTTATGATTTATCAGTGAAAATCCTAAGAAGTAATAATAATAAGAAATTTCATTGTATCTCTTGCTTAAGTTGTCCAAAAGAAAGCCAATTATAGCAATTTAATTATCTTTCTCAATTTTTGACCCTAATATCTATAAGTTATGTGTTCCTTCTTGGTGTTTCCATTGTAGCTTCTGCATCTAAAAAGGGATAATGTATTTTAAACCACTGTGTACTTGCATGTTATAAAACTACAAATATATAATTTATTTTAAATGTCATCAGATAACTACACATAATATGTAATAAACATTAAAATATAAACCTTTATTTTCTATTTCCATGTAACTTTCTGTTTATTAGGAATTATCCTAATAAATGGATAAATATCCTAATAAATAATCCTAATAAATATCCTAATAAATTTGCCTGGAAATGGCAAATAGAAATGGAAAAAAAGAGTAGTTTATATTCAACTACTGACTACCAAAATGGCATTTTTGAGGCATTTTTTATGACAAGATTCTTAGAAGCCAAGCACTGTGGAAAGAGAAAATAAATCTCTAATTTTTTTCTACTCTTTTGAAATATCAAGAAGCAGGACAGGCTGACCTGAATATCAAGTTCCCATGGGTAGAGAGAATCAGAAGACATATACCCTTTCCATATAAGAAAGTGAACAAATTCTACTTCTTCCAGCATAAAAGACTATGGGAAGAAAAGTTTAAAGAGACATGGAGGAGGTTCAGTTCCTTAGGCATTCTCCCCACAAAGCCCCCATCCTCCATTTTCCCACCATCTCCAGGGGATTTTCCTCCTACTTCCTATTTGCAACTCTTGAAAGAGATGGTCTCATAGAGTACTATCTTGTATCAAAACAAAAGAGCAAACTACACACATAAAACCAGCAAACAATGGAAAGGGTTGGCTTGTTTATAAGACTTGAGCTAGCCCTGCAAATGCTCCATCATCGCCTTTAGTGTATGAAAAAGATTCAGAAATTTGTATGCAAGAGGAGGAGCCATAAGGAAAGCAATCAAGCCATTAGACTTGTATGGTATTGCTGCAACAGTGTTAAGAGCACTTACCAAAAGGACCTAATCTTAGGAAGCTGAGTACAGTGGAAACTGAGAGGGTTATGCAATGCTAGACAAGAGCCACATTGGAGCTTAGTGAGCCAGGGTGGAGCACTGGGGCCTAACCAGCTAAGAGAAACAAAAGCACAGTAAAACCTGTGAGAGAGAGAGATGCAATAAGTCCCAACCAGCTTTGTCACAGAGGACCTAGAAATAAATGCAGGGTTTATTCATGGGCCGTGGATCTTATTTGTGGATCTTAGATTCTCTCTCTCCAGCCTTTGTAAGACTTGAAACCCATCCCTAACATTCTCAGGTGCTATCCTAAGGGAAAGCCAGGGGGATGGAAAGCAAGCTGAAAGAGTGAGCATTAGAATCCTCAAGGATAAGGAATTATTTCTGAGAAACTATTCAATCCCCAAGAGTCTGTGATACCATTACTTACTGAATTTAAGATTATTTTGGCCCTCCGGGATGAAGAACTAGGGGAATAGATCCATTTTAGAAATTAAAGAAATGACTTTTTTTTAATTTGAAAAATAAAGTGTTCGATCATCAACTCTACTACACAAATCATTTTCTAAACACATTTATCTTCCCTTTTAGATAGTGAGTATACTGTGTAAAGACCTGAGTTTTCTGTTTGTTTGCTTGTTTGTTTTGTTTTTTAAAAATCTTCAGTGTAGTGTTCAGAGCACTTATCAAAAGGATCCTAAACCTAGGAAGCTGAGTACAGTGGGCTCAGCTTTCAAAAATGGCACCTTTCAAAATGGGTGTGAATATAGAGAAAAAATAATCTAAGTATCCTTTGATTTATAGGATATATAAGCATACACTTTATAATCCTTTCTTTTCCATTTTTCTACCAAGAAATCAGATTGATTATATTCTTTGCATGTGTTAAGTGAGTGAATCAGTGAGTGAATGAGTATCTAGTGAAGAAAGGCCTTGGGGGATCATTTTAAAAAGTACACATTTTGCTGGTTAGGATCTGAGGTAAACAGACATGAAAAGTGCAATGAAGACAGACATCCTGTTGAGAAGAAAAGTTCTGCGTGAAGAGATGAATACTTTGAATCTTCTAATATAGAAAATTAAGCCTCACAAGGATTACTGCATTGAATTATATTTGACCTGTAATCTCAAATGCCATTAAAAGCAACATAAGCAAAAAAAGAATGTTGGAATCTTCACTTCATGTGCTGTTTGACTCACTATTTATACTTTTCATTTGAACTTCAATAAAGCTCTCTTTGTTCTCTTACGTGAGTAATGGGCTCAAGGTTTTTATTAGTCTTCTTGCTGCAGCAGGGT
Organism: Neotragus moschatus; assembly: GCA_006410615.1. Classification (NCBI taxonomy): domain Eukaryota; kingdom Metazoa; phylum Chordata; class Mammalia; order Artiodactyla; family Bovidae; genus Neotragus; species Neotragus moschatus. The sequence goes on from SJYA01002188.1 coordinate 34,950, forward strand.
GCAGTAGCTGAACTTCTTCTTCAACCTGTATGAGTACAGATTCATTTTTCAATGGAGGAGGTTGTCTCTAGAAGGAATATATTTCTCCAACACAATTCAAGAGCAGAGTCATGATAACAAGCCCTCCCAGTGGTCTAAGAACAGGAATCTGGCTCCTGGCAGCTGAATAACATGCTGACGCCAATATGGCAAAGGCATCTTTCACTACAAGTAAAAAATAGCACCTTTCAAAAATGATAATAGGTGTGAATATAGAGAAAAAATAATCTAAGTATCCTTTGATTTATAGGATATATAAGCATACACTTTATAATCCTTTCTTTTCCATTTTTCTACCAAGAAATCAGATTGATTATATTCTTTGCAGCTGAAGAAGGAGAAGTTCTATACAGTCAGAAAAAACAAGACCAGGAGCTGACTGTGGCACAGACCATGAACTTCTTATTGCCAAATTCAGGCTTAAATTGAAGAAAGTAGGGAAAACCACTAAACCACTTGGGTATGACCTAAATCAAATCCCTTAGGATTGATTATACAGTGGAAGTGACAAATGGATTCAAGGGATTAGATCTGATAGAGTGCTTGAAGAACTATATATGGAAGTTCATGACATTGTACAGAAGGTAGGAATCAAGACCATCCCCAAGGAAAAGAAATGCAAAAAGGCAAAGTAGTTGTCTGAGGAGGCCTTACAAATACCTATGAATAGAAGAGAAACTAAAGGAAAGATATATCTATTCAAATGCAGAGTTCCAAAGAATAGCAAGGAGAGAAAAGAAAGACTTCCTCAGCAATCAACGCAAAGAAATAGAGGAAAGCAATAGAATGGGAAAGTCTAGAGATCTCTTCAAAGAAATCAGAGATATCAAGAGAACATTTCATGCAAAGATGGGCACAATAAAGGACAGAAATGGTATGTACCTAACAGAAGCAGAAGATATTAAGAAGAGGTGGCAAGAATACACCGAAGAACTATACAAAAAAGATCTTAATGACCCAGATAATCATGATGGTATGATCACCAACCTAGAGCCAGACATNTCACTGACTCAATGGACATGAGTTTGAGTAAACTCCGGGAGTTGGCAATGGACAGGGAGGCCTGGCATGCTGCAGTCTATGGGGTTGCAAAGAGTCAGACATGACTGAGAGACTGAACTGAATGAACCAAGAAAAATAATATGTGTGAATGCTATGATACAACTTCTCTCTTTACTCCACCTCCAAAAAGAAAGCAAAGACTGAGTCCCAAACATTCAATGGTACCCTACTTGAGAATAGGAGCCCTTTGGTGAGACAAATGAAATGATTAAAATTCTCTTTTTCCTCGTGATATATCTAGATTTTTCAATTGCCCGTAAAGTGACTCAAGAGAGTCAAGTGAGGATAAACTGGGGGTTAAAGGTAGGGAAACAGAGAGTTTTGAAGCTAAATGTATAGCAAAGCTTACATTTACAGTTTCAAACCATTGAATTGGCATTTCTTTACATCACTGATACACACCAGCACAACACACCATTTTGCAAGGTAGTTAAGATCACATGCCTGACTGATAGAGAGGACAAAATACTAATGGCTGGGTAACTCTCTTGGGAAAATTATCTAATGGTAGTTTCCTTATCTGTAACAGGGGATAGTAAAAGCCCCCTCCCAGGGTTATTGCAAAGATTAAATGAAATAATGGCTATAAACCACTTAGTACAGTGTTTGGCAAGGAGATCAGCCCTGGGATTTCTTTGGAAGGGATGATGCTAAAGCTGAAACTCCAGTACTTTGGCCACCTCATGTGGAGTTGACTTATTAGAAAAGACTCTGATGCTGGGAGGGATTGGGGGAGGAGGAGAAGGAGATGACAGAGGATGAGATGGCTGGATAGCATCACTGACTCGAAGGACATGAGTCTGAGTGAACTCTGGGAGTTGGTGATGGACAGGGAGGCTTGGCATGCTGCGATTCATGGGGTCACAAAGAGTCGGACATGACTGAGTAACTGAACTGAACTACTCACAAAATAGTGGCAATTATTACTATTATTAAAGCTCCAAAGTTATGAAGTTGAGATCACCATGAACACCTGTGTAGCTAGGAGAAAACTGTCGTGTCTTTATATATTTCAGATGTCTGTTTTCAGTGCTATAAACCTGGTATATCATTTAATTGAACATATAAAAGCATAGTTAAGGTTCTGCTAAATATCAGAAGGCAATTTGTGAAAATGATTAATGCTTCTTAGACCAAGTGATATTTTAAGCATTTTTTCTCATGCTTCTACTTACTCTTACAGAAATTCTCTGTGAAAGATAAGTGGTAAATGAGTGGCAGTTTCTGCAAGAAACATAATATGAGATATCTTCAGCTTTTGAAGCGGAACATGGAGGGAATCAACTTTTTAAAAAATAAATGGAACAAACAATATGTGCTCTTTATGTCTGGCATTTTTACATGAACATTATCTTGGTAAGACCCATCCATACTGTTGCATGAAGCATCAGATATATTTAAGTATATAAATATGTGCTAAGTTGCCTCAGTAGTGTCCTACTCTTTTTGTGCTATGGACTGTAGCCTGCTAGGCTCCTCTGTCCATGGGATCCTTCAGGCAAGAATACTGGAGTGGGTTGCCACGCCTTCCTCTAGGGGATCTTCCTGACCCAGCGATTGAACCCGTGTCTCCTGCATCTCCTGCACTGCAGTCAGATTTGTTACCATTAGCATCACCTGGGAAGCCCCATAACACAATTTATTTATGCATGGTATTGTTGAGTATTTGGGTTATTTTCTCTTTGAGTATGTCATAAATAGTACTGTTACATATTTTTAAAATAATTAAAAAACACATTTATTTGGGTATATATGTCATATGTTGAACCTGTCCTTGCATTCCCGTAATAAATCCCACTTGGTCCTCATATACAGTCCTTTTGATATGCTACTGAATTTGATTTGTTAGCACTTATTGAGAATTGTTTATTTATGTTCATAAAATATATTGGTCTGTAGTTTTCTCTTCTTCTACTATCTTTGTTAGACTTAATTTCCTGTGATTTTTGTCTTTGATCCATTGTTTAAGAGTGTATTATTTAATTTCTGCAAATGTGTGAATTTCCAAGTTTTACTTCTGTTGATTTCATCCTGTAGTAGTGACAGAATGTAATTTGAATCATATTTGTCTTTTTAAATCTGTTGAGATTAACCTGAAAAATGCGCCAGGTACATTTAAGGAGAATGCATATGCTGTTATAGTTAAGTAGAGTGTTTTGTATGTTTGTCAGATCTCACTGATTTACTGTGGTAAGTTCTCATGTCCTTTCTTATGTTCTACCTATTGTTGAGAGTGGAGTATTGAAGTCTCCTCCTGTTAAGTAGAGCTGTCTGTTTTCCCCTTCAATTCTGTCAGATTTTGCTTTTTCATAAATTTTGCAAGTTTATAATGATAACATATTCTTGTTGTACTGAAGCTTTTATCAACATATACTGTTCTTCTTTGTTTCTTTTAACCTATTTTTGATTTAAAGTCTATTTTTTCTGGTATTAGTAGAGGCACCCTTGCTGCCTTTGGATTAGTTTGCATGGCCTATCTTTTTCCATTCTTTCATATTCAACCTGTTTGTATTTTTGAGGAAAGTGAGTCTTTTATAGATGGCATATAGTTTGGATCATGTGGTTTTATCCTTTCTGCCAGTCTCTGTCTTCTGATTAGAGTATTTAATATAGTTACATTTAAAGTCGTTGCTGATACGTAGAGGCTTACTTCTGTCACTTTGCTATTTGTTTTCTGTATTCCTTACAGCTCTTTTGTTCCTCATTTCCTGCGTCAGTGTCTTTTTTTATGTTTATTTGATTTTTTTTTGTAGTGAAACATTTATTCTCATTTCCTTTTGTATATTCAATGGCTATTTTCTTTGTGGTGACCATGGTGATTGTGTTTAACATCCTAAGATGATAACACTTTAATTTGAATTTATACCAACTTAACTCTGATAACATACAAAAAATTGAATCCTCTAGAGAGGATTCAACCTATTTTAGAAGGAAAGAAAGAGGAAAATCAGCTCAATTTAATCTAGAACTAAACTTTTCACAGCTCTGTCACTGTCTGTTCCAGTTGCTGACATCACAAATTTACTGTTTATATTGTGTGCTCTAAGACCTAAATTAGTAACTCTTCTAAAAAATGCGTTAGTCTTTTAAATCTTGGATATGACAACATGTAGATCTACAAACTAAAATTACAATAATACTAACTTTTAGACAATAATTAAAAATGTATTAGTCTCTTAAATCATGTGTAATAGACAGTGGAGTTGTAATAGACAGTAATAGATTGTCTATTTGTAATAGACAAATCATTATATGATAATATTACCTTTTATAGCTGCCATGTATTTAACTATCGAGATTTTTATTTCTTCAGATGGCTTCAATTTATTGTCTGATTTCCTTTCATTTTACCTTTCCTTTGAGCCTTTAATAGGGAAATTCCAGTGGTAATGACGTCTCTCAATTTTTATTTATCTAGAAATGTTTTAATTTCTCCCTCACTGTGAGGGACAGTTTTGCTGTACATAGGATTCCCAGTCGACAGTTCATTTTTTCCTTTGAGCACTTTGAATATATTGACTCCTGGCCCCCAAAGTTTCTTATGAGAGAAATCTGGTGATCTTATTGAGTATCCCTTGTATGTGATGAATTGCTTCTTGCTGCTTTCAAGATCCTCTATTAATCTTTGATTTTCAAAAATTTTATTATAGTGTGTCTTGGTGTGGATCTCTTTGAGTTCATCTTACTTGGGGTTTGTTGAATTTCTTGGATATTTATATTCATGTCTTTCATCAAGTTTGGAAAGTTTTCTGACATTATGTCTTCAAATATCCTCTCTGCCCACTTTCCTTCTCTTCTCTTTCTGGGACTCTCACATTGAATAAGTGGTCTGTTTGATAGCGTCACTTAGGCTATGCTCAATTTTTCTTTCATCTTTTTTCTTTCTATTCCTCACTTTTAGTAATTTCCATTGTTCTAGATTCAAGCTTGATGATGTTTCTGCCTGCTCAAGTATGCCTTTGAATCCTTCTAGTGAATTTTTCATTTCAGTTATTGTACTTTTCAGCTCTGGGATTTCTTTTTGGTGTCTTTTTATATTTTCTATCTCTTTACTGGTATTTTCAATGTGTTTACATATCATTTTCTTGAGCATCTTTAAAACAGTAGTTTTTAATTTCTTCACCCTTATTTCTTCCAACAGGTATTTTAAAGGAACATTGATTTATCTTTAATAGGCAGTACTTTTTGCTGCTTTGTCTTACAACATTTTTTGTTGAAAACTTGATGTTTGAATCTAATAATGTGAAAACTCTGAAAATCGGATTCTCTCCTTTCCCAAGGGTTTGCTGTTTTTCTTTCTTTCTTTCTTGTTTTATGTTTATGTTTTCTTTCTCTCTGTTCCAAGGATCAGCCTGAGGTGGAAACTTAAAATCTTCTTAGGTTTTTTCTAAGCCTTTACCATTCCCATACATGGTCATTTTCTCATTTTCCTCTGTATGTGCACTTGCTTTTGAATGCCTTCAGCTTTAGTGTCTGTCTCCCAAAAGGGGGGGAAAAATGAGAAAAACAAAGTAAGGAGAGAGGGCTCTGGCCATTTAGGTCCCTTAGAAATCACTTCAGCCTGAGGGGAAGAGCTTGAAAGTGGGGGACATACAACAGTTGCCACCCTCCTTTTTGCACCTCTATGATCACAATCAGTGATATAACAGTTACAGCACTATTTCCTGATATTTGGAGAGTAGGGGCTTTTTGGCTACCCTTGCTTCCACAAGCTGTGTCTAGCTGCTGCAACAATGTGTGTATAGTTGCTTGCTGTGAGGCTGAGGATAGCGGATGGGTAGTTACTACTATGCTAAGAGCTGAAATTGACTGGTTAACCTCAATTTACTGTCCATGCCTGCCCCTGAAACTTGCAAGCCTTCAATATACTCCAGAGTTTTAAATTAATTACACAAGACAGATTCTACCAGCAAAATTGTTGTCACAGTAGAAAGACAGTTCTCTCTACTTCTCATTATTTCTTTCCTCTACACTTCAAACTGGTTATTTCCTTCTGATCTTTTTTTCAGCTAATTCTCTCAAACCATGTTAAATAGCCAATTAAACTCATCTAGCGATTGTTTGAGTTCACTTGTATTTTTTAGTTCTATAAATTCCATTTGATTCTCACAGTTACAGAGGCAGAATTCCTAGCCTATTAAAATATAATTACTTTGATTATATTAATTATTACTATTTTAACTCTGTATCTGCTACCTCCAATATTTAAGCACACCTTGTTTCTGCGATGTATTTTTTCTCTTGATCTTATTTCCTAATATAGGTTTTTTTTTTTTTACTCAAATGCTGGCCATTTTATATGAAAACAATAGTGACTCTGGATGTTATATTCCTCCAGAGAGTATTCAACCTATTTTAGAAGGCAAGAAAGAGGAAAAGCAGCTCAATTTAATCCAGGACTGAACTCAATCTTGGTAAGCTTCAGTCTTTACCTAAGTTTCTTGCATTCTTAGGTTGTAGGTTTCTATATTTCCTAACAGAGAACCTGAAGAGTTTTCTGAGGATTCTCCTCCTTGATATGCCATGAACTTCAATTTTGGTCTTCCTGATCCTTTCGGGTAGACAAAATTGCTAATCTGCTTTTTATTCTCATTATGTTATACTGAGCCTTTTGTCTTATGCAGCTAGTTGGCAACATCCTGATGGGGAAATGGTATTAATGTTGGTCTTATTTGTCTCAGCCTTACTTCTCTATGAAATCTCAACAACTCCAAACTCTAATTTGTCTCTCTTCATGCTCATACAATTGCATAAAACTCTGCTGGATTATCTGCTTCAGGCAATGGCACCCCACTCCAGTACTCCTGAAGGAAAATCCCATGGACGGAGGAGCCTGGAAGGCTGTAGTCCATGGGGTCACTTAGAGTCGGACACGACTGAGCAACTTCACTTTCACTTTTCACTTTCATGCGTTGGAGAAGGAAATGGCAACCCACTCCAGTGTTCTTGCCTGGAGAATCTCAGGGACAGGGGAGCCTGGTGGGCTGCCGTCTATGGGGTTGCACAGAGTTGGACACGACTGAAGTGACTTATCAGCAGCAGCAGCAGGTCCTTTTTCTTTTCTTAAAAAGTGTGTTGTTCTATTCCAAAATGTGGCAGAAAGTGGCAGTCAACCCAACAATTAAGGAAGCTTGGAGAAAGTTTGGTTTACTTCTAAAAGTATTCTTCCCTGGAACACGATTTTCAAGTGCTGGTTGCCTTGGAAGCTCTTAGATATTTGGAGTAAGGAATATATTTCAGATTTTCTACTTGCTCTTGAAAAGAGCATTGTTGGTCTGCTATTAGCTACTACATAATAGAAAAAGGGGGAAATTTTGAACTTTTGTTGAGTATTTACTATTGCCAGGCACATAGTAAGAATCTGCCAGGAGAAGATCCTTACTATGCTACATTTTTTTCAGCAGTACCTTGAGATGCTGAGACTCAGGTATTAGACTCAAAGGGGTTACATAACTTGCTCAAAGTTTTTAAGAGGCAGGATCAAGAAATACAGTTCCAATGTTTTTAAGTCCTTTTTCATGATACCAAACTCAACATGGAACATAACAGACTATCTGGTAATGGTTACAGGTTAATAGTAAAGTGCTACCTTATGCCATTTGGTTATATATAATTGAATATCTGAAGTCCCATATAATAATTTTAAGAAGGAAACTGAGATAGGCAACAGTAACAAAAATTAAAGGGATCACTAAATCTTACTCTTCAGATTCAGGCAAATAATTCATACTTCTGGCTTGAAGAAGAATATTCTCAAAAGAAAGACTGCAGCAAGAGGAAAAAAAATAAAAATATGAGTAGAAAGGGGGAGCTATTTAAAATCATGCATGTTGGAAAGAAGTGGTTCCTGTGTATTAAATGCAGAATTGGACATCATGTTTAAGAAAAGCAAAGGTATAATTTGCATAGAAGAGGTGAATAGTAACTTAAAGTGTTGAAGTAACAGGTTCATGATCAGTGAAGTGTTGAAATAATACATTGTTTTAGACTTAAAAAAAAAAAACAGCCTTCTAAATTCCATTTTCCATTATGTAAATTCTTCCTTCTTATCTGTAGTGATGAAAAGCAAGAAAAGAATGGCAGGAAAATGTGACTGGAGGTAATAATCACTGCAACTGGTATACATACACATTAACTCACAGCACCCTTTTGAGGCAGACAAGAACAAAAATGTGAAATTTGTTACCAGTATTTACTGTTGAGCAAGATCTAAAGTAAGGCAGATATAGATGTGTTCAACATAATAGATAAAAACTTTTAAAGGAGGTAAAATATATACATACCTAACCTAACAAATAAAGGACAGAAAGAGTATGGACTTAACAGAAGCAGAAGATATTAAGAAGAGATGGCAAGAATATACAGAAGAATATAAAAAAGATCTTAATGACCCAAGTAACCACGATGGTGTGATCATTCACCTAGAACCAGAAATCCTGGAGTGCAAAGTCAAGTGGGCCTTAGGAAGCATCACCACAAAGAGTTAGTGGAAGTGATGGATTCCAGCTGAGCTATTCCAAATCCTAAAAGATGATGCTGTGAAGGTGCTGCACTCAATATGCCAGCAAATTTGGAAAACTCAGCAGTGACCACAGATCTGGAAAAGGTCAGTTTTCATTCCAATCACAAAGAAAGGCAATGTCAAAGAATGTTCAGACTACTGCACAATGGCACTCATCTCACACACTAGCAAAGTAATGCTCAAAATTCTCCAAGCCAGACTTCAAAAGTACGTGAACCGAGAACTTCTAGATTTTCAAGCTGGATTTAGAAAAGGCCGAGATCAAGTTGCCAACATCCACTGGATCATAGAAAAAGCAAGAGAATTCCAGAAAATCATCTATTTCTGCTTCATTGACTACGTTAAAGCCTTTGACTGTGTGGATCACAACAAACTGTGGAAAATTCTTCAAGAGATGGGAATACCAGACCACCTGACTTGCCTCCTGAGAAATCTGTATGCAGGTCAAGAAGCAACAGTTAGAACTGGACATGGAGCAACAGACTGGTTCCAAATAGGGAAAGGAGTATGTCAAGGCTCTATATTGTCATCCTGCTCATTTAACTTATACACAGAGTACATCATGAGAAATGCTGGGCTGGATGAAGCACAAGCTGGAATCAAAATTGCTGGGAGAAATATTAATAACTTCAGATATGCAGATGACACCACCCTTATGGCAGAAAGTGAAGAGGAACTAAAGAGCCTCTTGATGAAAGTGAAAGAGGAGAGTGAAAAAGCTGGCTTAAAACTCAGATTTCAAAAATCTAAGATCATGGCATCTGGTCCCATCACCTCATGACAAATAGATGGGGAAACAGTGGTAACAGTGACAGACTTTATTTGGGGGAGCTCCAAAATCACTGCAGATGGTGACTGCAGCCATGAAATTAAAAGACGCTTGCTCCTTGGAAGAAAAGCTATGACAGATCTAGACAGCATATTGAAATGCAGAGACATTATCAACAAACGTCCATCTAGTCAAAACTGGTTTTTCCAGTAGTCATGTATGGATGTGAGAATTGAACCATAAAGAAAGCTGAGCACCGAATAATTGATACTTGTGCACTGTGGTGTTGGAGAAGACTCTTGAGAGTCCTTTTGACTGCAAGGAGATCAAATCAGTCAATCCTAAAGGAAATCAATCCTAAATATTCATTGGAGACTGATGCTGAAGCTAAGGCTCCAATACTTTGGCTACCTGATGAGAAGAATTGACTCACTGGAAAAGACCCTGATGCTGGGGAAGACTGAAGGCAGGAGGAGAAGGGGATGGCAGAGGATGAGATAATTGGATGGCATCACCAACTTGATGGCCATGAGTTTGAGCAAGCTCCAGGAGTTGGTGACGGACAGGGAAGCCTGGCGTGTTGCATTCCATGGGGTCGCAAAGAGTCAGACATGACTGAGCTACTGAACTGATATGCTACTGCTGCTAAGTTGCTTCAGTCGTGTCCGACTCTTCACGACCCAATGGATTGCAGCCTACCAGGCTCCTCTGTCCATGGAATTTTCCAGGCAAGAATACTGGAGTGGGTTGCCATTGCCTTCTCTGCTTAACTGAACTGGAATGAACCAAATGAATAGAAAAGACAATAGAAGGTGTAATCAGGTTGGTTGTTGATCTATGAGCTAATACTACAGGAATAGTGGAGAAATTGAGGCTGAGACGTGAAGACCTGTTTAGAAAATTAGATAGTTATAGGATTCAGGAGAGGAAAGCAGGTGGAAAAGGGGTTGTGCTTGGTTCCAGATTTATGAGAATAGCACGCCCAAGAAGGTTATCCAAAGTGGCACACCCACTGGATATGCTATGCTGCTAAGTTGCTTCAGTTGTATCTGACTCTGTGTGACCCCATAGATGGCAGCCCATCAGGCTCTGCCGTCCCTGGGATTTTCCAGGCAAGAACACTGGAGTGGGTTGCTTTTTCCTTCTGCAATGCACTAAAGTGAAAATGAAGTTGCCCAGTCGTGTCTAACTCTTTGCGACCTCATGGACTGCAGCCTACCAGGCTCCTGCGTCCATGGGATTGTCCAGGCAAGAGTACTGGAGTGAGTTGCCATTGCCTTCTCCAGGATATGTTATAAATAAACACTAAAGTCAGCTGAAGAGCCTTATGTTTTAAATTGGCCAATTTTACCCAGGCTTGAGGCATTTTGTACCTGTCCTGTAAGATTCGACTCTACTTTTCCTTGGCTTAGAAACAGAGCTGTAAGAGCCCAAGGTTTGGGAGTCTGCAGAGGCAGCAAGCCAGCCTGGGCCCTCAGCACAGCTCAGATGTGTTATTTAGGGCCAAGAATCCAGTGAGCATGCAGGTTCTCTATCAGATTGTGATTATAAAATAAATAAATAAATAAATCCACCAGGCTTAAGCCCTTCTAGACAGGATTGAAGGTTGGCAATGGTTTCCCTGGCAGTGCAGTATGCTGCTGCTTGCCTAGAACCATTCCCAGTTTTAAGCTTCCTAGTCACAGGCATTTCCCCAGGATTTTTCTAAAATAAGAAGATAGCAAGAATTTAGTGTCCTATTTTTCCTTAGAGTCCAAAGGAACCTTAACCTGGCCATCTGAAAAAGGAAATTAACAAAGCAGAGGAAGGGACTTAACATTACTTAAATGATGACTGTGATAAGGCTATTCTGCTTTTGTTTTCTTGTCTAATCCTCCCTATGGCCATTTGGGGTTCTTCTGAATCTGCATGCTGAGTGAGACTTGATTTCCTTAGGAGAGAAGGTATGGCACCTGTACATTTATGTTTCCTCTGAGGGCATTTGGCACATCTTCCTGACTCCTGATTGTTATTATGTTTATAAATATAATGTGAATACATTAAATATTATAGCTACATACTCACAAGTAACGTTGCCCATTCATTTGCTCCAGTGTTACTTAAATTTCATTTGCAATTTGACAAGCACTTATTTGCGACTACTTAGTGGCTCAGACGGTAAAGCATCTGCCTGCAATGCGGGAGACCCGGGTTCGATCCCTGGGGTCGGGAAGATCCCCTGGTGAAGGAAATGGCAATCCACTCCAGCACTCTTGCCTGCAAAATCCCACCGATGGAGGAGCCTGATAGGCTACAGTCCATGGGGCTGCAAAGAGTCCGACATGACTGAGTGACTTCACTCACTCAGTTATTCGACTACTTCGTGACAGGATTGACCCTAGTTAGATAAGATAGGCAGAACTGAGTGGTTACCTGGATAAGCTGGAGATGGTGTCAAAGTGAGAGGAATTTGAGATAACTGCTAGGTTTCCTACTGGGGAAAGAGGAGGAGCATGGGAAGATGAGGCTGAGTTCAGTTTTGGACATGTTGAGTTTCAGTCAGTTCAGTTCAGTCACTCAGTCATGTCTGACTCTTTGCGACCCCATGAATCGCAGCACGCCAGGCCTCCCTGTCCGTCACCAACTCCCAGAGTTCACTCAGACTCGTGTCCATCGAGTCAGTGGTGCCATCCACCCATCAGTGCCTGGGCTTCCCTGGTGGCTCCCTAATGAAGGGCATGGGCTTCCCTGGTAAAGAATCCACCTGTCAGTTCAGGAGATGCAGCTTCCATCCCCTGATTGGGAAGAACCTCTGGAGAAGGAAATGGCAACGCACTCCAGTATTCTTGCCTGGGAAATCCCATGGACAGAGGAGTCTGGTGGGCTACAGTTCATGGGGGTAGCAAAGAGTCAGACAAGACTTAGTGACTAAACAACAACAAAATGAAGTACAAGTTCATCAAGAAAATAGCTATTCTTTTTTTCAGGGTTTACTGTACAGTAAGCACTGTGTCAAATATCTTGCATGCACTCTCATGAATGTTTGTGGTTTGTCTTATTTGGAAAGATGAGTCAACTGAAGTGTAGAGAGATAAGTAGCTTGCCCAGTTTGCCCAAGGTGACAGTGAGTAGGTGGCAAAGCTTAAGATTTAGATGTCAGGCTCACTAACAAACCAGTGGTAATTGACCCATGAAAGTATGAGACCTTCTACCATTTATTAGAAATGACAGAGAGGATGAGGAACAGAACTCTGGATAATATGAATATTTAAGGAGTAAGCCGAGGAAAAAGAACCCTTTACGAAAGCCAAGAAGAAGTGGTCAGAGAAACAGAGAACCAGGAGAAATCTCGAAAAGAGAGTGCTCAATACTGTCAGTTACCGCAAAGGCATTTAGCAAGTGAAGGTCCGAGAGTGCATTTGCCAACGTGCAGGTCCCCAGTGTCTTTAGTGGCATGTGCAAAGTCAGTGTCCAGTGATCTGAAGAATATACGGCTCCAGTGAAACTGCATTAGGTCCCGTGTGAATATGTTGGGCCTCCCAAACTGTAACAAAATGAACCAATTACCAGCTCGCTACTTGGAAATGTATTTTTAGTCCTACTTTCTTTGATTATTGAAAAATTCCCAAATAATCCTATAGGGCTATTGGATGGAGGTGGGATGGGTAAAAAGCATTCACCCATGCATAGAAAAAATGTTTCTAAAATGCCACTTAGGAGAAGAACCAGAAGTGGAAGGGCAAGGGAAAGTTTTTTCCAAGTCTGACATAAAAATTCATGTCAGAAACACTAAAGTATGGGAACGCTGCAGAATCTATCTTGCATTTTACTCTTTCCCCCTGTTTTTTTTTTTGTTGTTGTTGTTAATGAATATATATACTAGAATGTCAACCACGAAGAGGAAAGCATTTCCACCCCTATAGCATGTTATTTGCATGAGGGTGGTATTGTCTTGTTTACATGTCATGGAACCTGTGACCTGTCACATGTGATTATCATGTCAGCTTATGAATATGTCAGAAACTGCAACTCCTGGCTTCCACCTCAGAGGGGAAACTGCCTAGGGTCGGCGGGGGGGGGGGAGCATTCTGCTAGCCAGATGAGGCAGAGTTCTGCCAGCCCCCAGTGCCAGGGAACCCCTGGGCAATAATCAATACCAAACCTAACTATGAATAGGACCACCCAAGGGCACATGGCTGGGAACCAAACCTCCTTCCTACCTTGGTCTGATCTCTTGGCAAGTTTCCTTACTAGTCCCAGATTTCCTCCCACTTACTTGGGGAGGAATCTAGAAACAGGAGTTATTTTTAAAAGGTTAGGGCAGGAGGAAGGGTTGGAAAGCCGCTCTCAGATACTGGAGCAGTCATGAGGAAGAGGGTTCCGGTTAATTACACAATCCAGAGCTTCACATTTTAATAATCACTGATGGATGGATGGAAGTCAAGACAAAAGCCAAGGAAAGATCTACACATGTTTGGAGACTTTGAATTAGAAATGCTCTCTACTAACTCTTCCCCAAAGGAAGTCACATGGGGAAAACAAAGTAGTGATTAGGGGACTACACAGGCCACAGCCTTCTCTGAGGCCTTCTAAGTTCCCAGGCAGAGCCTGCTGCCTACTTGGGAGATGAGCATGTGCTCAGAGCCACAGCTTCTCCTCTTCTGACATCTTTCTGCCAGATGGTTGTTCTCGCATTCTAGAGGTGCTTGCCCCCCCTGGTTCCTGCAACCTGAGCCCAGAGAACTTTGATCCACCAATTTTCCCCTCCCTCGACCTCCTTGATGAGCAGGATCAGGCACCTAGAGGAAAGGAGAAGCTAGGTGCAGAGACCCTTGGTGCTCAAAGGGAGCTCCCTCACCTGCCTCTGTGTGCTCGAGGTACCGTGTCCCCACTGACTCCAAGGCTGACTCTGAGGGTTCTGGGTCAGCCATCTCCCACCTGGCCAGCAGGCAGCAGGAATGGACATCTTTCACCATTTATTGGGTGAATGAACTCCTTGCTCACGAATTTCCCTGTAGAGTTATCCTGATGGCTTTTCATTACAATCCAGAATCTCAATACATTACAAATGTTTTGTGTAAACATAATAAGGGTGTGGATCCAACCCACTAGTAATTGTTAATAGAAAAAAAAAAAAAAAAGGCAAAAAACACCACAAAGACCTAAACAAACAAGGATCAGTTCTGCAGGGTCCATGCCAGGAGGATTTGCTTTCTTGGGGACCTTCCTGGAGGGTCCTCNTCACAAGTAACGTTGCCCATTCATTTGCTCCAGTGTTACTTAAATTTCATTTGCAATTTGACAAGCACTTATTTGCGACTACTTAGTGGCTCAGACGGTAAAGCATCTGCCTGCAATGCGGGAGACCCGGGTTCGATCCCTGGGGTCGGGAAGATCCCCTGGTGAAGGAAATGGCAATCCACTCCAGCACTCTTGCCTGCAAAATCCCACCGATGGAGGAGCCTGATAGGCTACAGTCCATGGGGCTGCAAAGAGTCCGACATGACTGAGTGACTTCACTCACTCAGTTATTCGACTACTTCGTGACAGGATTGACCCTAGTTAGATAAGATAGGCAGAACTGAGTGGTTACCTGGATAAGCTGGAGATGGTGTCAAAGTGAGAGGAATTTGAGATAACTGCTAGGTTTCCTACTGGGGAAAGAGGAGGAGCATGGGAAGATGAGGCTGAGTTCAGTTTTGGACATGTTGAGTTTCAGTCAGTTCAGTTCAGTCACTCAGTCATGTCTGACTCTTTGCGACCCCATGAATCGCAGCACGCCAGGCCTCCCTGTCCGTCACCAACTCCCAGAGTTCACTCAGACTCGTGTCCATCGAGTCAGTGGTGCCATCCACCCATCAGTGCCTGGGCTTCCCTGGTGGCTCCCTAATGAAGGGCATGGGCTTCCCTGGTAAAGAATCCACCTGTCAGTTCAGGAGATGCAGCTTCCATCCCCTGATTGGGAAGAACCTCTGGAGAAGGAAATGGCAACGCACTCCAGTATTCTTGCCTGGGAAATCCCATGGACAGAGGAGTCTGGTGGGCTACAGTTCATGGGGGTAGCAAAGAGTCAGACAAGACTTAGTGACTAAACAACAACAAAATGAAGTACAAGTTCATCAAGAAAATAGCTATTCTTTTTTTCAGGGTTTACTGTACAGTAAGCACTGTGTCAAATATCTTGCATGCACTCTCATGAATGTTTGTGGTTTGTCTTATTTGGAAAGATGAGTCAACTGAAGTGTAGAGAGATAAGTAGCTTGCCCAGTTTGCCCAAGGTGACAGTGAGTAGGTGGCAAAGCTTAAGATTTAGATGTCAGGCTCACTAACAAACCAGTGGTAATTGACCCATGAAAGTATGAGACCTTCTACCATTTATTAGAAATGACAGAGAGGATGAGGAACAGAACTCTGGATAATATGAATATTTAAGGAGTAAGCCGAGGAAAAAGAACCCTTTACGAAAGCCAAGAAGAAGTGGTCAGAGAAACAGAGAACCAGGAGAAATCTCGAAAAGAGAGTGCTCAATACTGTCAGTTACCGCAAAGGCATTTAGCAAGTGAAGGTCCGAGAGTGCATTTGCCAACGTGCAGGTCCCCAGTGTCTTTAGTGGCATGTGCAAAGTCAGTGTCCAGTGATCTGAAGAATATACGGCTCCAGTGAAACTGCATTAGGTCCCGTGTGAATATGTTGGGCCTCCCAAACTGTAACAAAATGAACCAATTACCAGCTCGCTACTTGGAAATGTATTTTTAGTCCTACTTTCTTTGATTATTGAAAAATTCCCAAATAATCCTATAGGGCTATTGGATGGAGGTGGGATGGGTAAAAAGCATTCACCCATGCATAGAAAAAATGTTTCTAAAATGCCACTTAGGAGAAGAACCAGAAGTGGAAGGGCAAGGGAAAGTTTTTTCCAAGTCTGACATAAAAATTCATGTCAGAAACACTAAAGTATGGGAACGCTGCAGAATCTATCTTGCATTTTACTCTTTCCCCCTGTTTTTTTTTTTGTTGTTGTTGTTAATGAATATATATACTAGAATGTCAACCACGAAGAGGAAAGCATTTCCACCCCTATAGCATGTTATTTGCATGAGGGTGGTATTGTCTTGTTTACATGTCATGGAACCTGTGACCTGTCACATGTGATTATCATGTCAGCTTATGAATATGTCAGAAACTGCAACTCCTGGCTTCCACCTCAGAGGGGAAACTGCCTAGGGTCGGCGGGGGGGGGGGAGCATTCTGCTAGCCAGATGAGGCAGAGTTCTGCCAGCCCCCAGTGCCAGGGAACCCCTGGGCAATAATCAATACCAAACCTAACTATGAATAGGACCACCCAAGGGCACATGGCTGGGAACCAAACCTCCTTCCTACCTTGGTCTGATCTCTTGGCAAGTTTCCTTACTAGTCCCAGATTTCCTCCCACTTACTTGGGGAGGAATCTAGAAACAGGAGTTATTTTTAAAAGGTTAGGGCAGGAGGAAGGGTTGGAAAGCCGCTCTCAGATACTGGAGCAGTCATGAGGAAGAGGGTTCCGGTTAATTACACAATCCAGAGCTTCACATTTTAATAATCACTGATGGATGGATGGAAGTCAAGACAAAAGCCAAGGAAAGATCTACACATGTTTGGAGACTTTGAATTAGAAATGCTCTCTACTAACTCTTCCCCAAAGGAAGTCACATGGGGAAAACAAAGTAGTGATTAGGGGACTACACAGGCCACAGCCTTCTCTGAGGCCTTCTAAGTTCCCAGGCAGAGCCTGCTGCCTACTTGGGAGATGAGCATGTGCTCAGAGCCACAGCTTCTCCTCTTCTGACATCTTTCTGCCAGATGGTTGTTCTCGCATTCTAGAGGTGCTTGCCCCCCCTGGTTCCTGCAACCTGAGCCCAGAGAACTTTGATCCACCAATTTTCCCCTCCCTCGACCTCCTTGATGAGCAGGATCAGGCACCTAGAGGAAAGGAGAAGCTAGGTGCAGAGACCCTTGGTGCTCAAAGGGAGCTCCCTCACCTGCCTCTGTGTGCTCGAGGTACCGTGTCCCCACTGACTCCAAGGCTGACTCTGAGGGTTCTGGGTCAGCCATCTCCCACCTGGCCAGCAGGCAGCAGGAATGGACATCTTTCACCATTTATTGGGTGAATGAACTCCTTGCTCACGAATTTCCCTGTAGAGTTATCCTGATGGCTTTTCATTACAATCCAGAATCTCAATACATTACAAATGTTTTGTGTAAACATAATAAGGGTGTGGATCCAACCCACTAGTAATTGTTAATAGAAAAAAAAAAAAAAAAGGCAAAAAACACCACAAAGACCTAAACAAACAAGGATCAGTTCTGCAGGGTCCATGCCAGGAGGATTTGCTTTCTTGGGGACCTTCCTGGAGGGTCCTCCCAACTCATCCCACTGCCCTAGATCCCTGCGGTGAGAAATCTGGGACTTGGTCTCTACTGTTGAGGCCTATGGATATCTTGGAAGGAGCTGCCTTCTGGAGCAGTGAGGAGTCCTGGGGACCTTTCCCACAGGATTTCAACAAAGCATGCTTGACTGCAAGAGGTGGGGGTGGGAGTGGGGTGCCGCCCGCCTTCAAACCTGGTCCCAACCCGGCATCTCCCTTCGCTTGGACACCCAAAGAGTCTGCCTCTTAGTTCCAACTTCTTCTGGGCTTCAAGGACACTCTGTCTACCTTCTGCCCCTCAAGTAGCCCTCAAATGCCAACCCAATTCCTGGAGCGGGCCTCCCAGGCTTTGGGACTTAAGCGCAGAGCAGACAGCCCCGCTGAGGCAGTGGGACAATCCCGGCACAGTCTGCTGGTATTTGGGCTCTCAGTCCAGAAGACATTTTGGAGAAATATTGCGCATAGAAATGTACATATACATATGCATAAATTACATATTTGGTCGACAAATGTTAAGCAAACGTGTCTGGTGTTTCGTTGAAATTGTTAGCATCTTGGTATTGGCAAGATCGGTTGATATTATCCCAAGTGGATGATATTAGAGAGCACCTGGTTTCCCTGGAAAACGTACTGGAAACGTTCAGTTACGTTTCCAACCGTTCATCTCCTCCCAGTCGCTCGCTACCTCTCGGTCACCAAGCAGGTAGACGGCACACCCTGGACAAGGCAACTTTCTCTAAAGCTCAATTTCCTCTCAAATGACGGAGATCAGGGGATCTTTGGGGGAAGTGGCAAGTCCTGTGGGGTGTCAGAAGCCTCTGGTTCCTTATCCAGACCTTTGTCACGAAGCGCAGTTCGGTCGGTATCAAGGACAAGAAGAAATAGCAAAATAGAACCGTGTAATGAGGGTGGGGGAGGAGGGAAAGGCTAGGGCCTGCTCCATTTCTGGGAAGATTCAGGCTGACTCGGCTGCGGGGACAAACCCAGCGGCTCCTCGCAGTGCGTGAAAAGAAAGGAGAAACAGCCCCTCGGCCTTTTCACCCAAGCGCGTGCAGGCGGACGGACGCCGGGTGAAAAGCTCTCTATGAGATAAAGTCGCGTCCGTTCCAGCCGGTGGCACTGACACGCGCTGCCCTCGGCTTCGGCGCGCACAAGCAGTGGTTTTGGAAATCTTCGCGCAAAGCACCCGCCTCCAACGCTCCCATTCCTGCGGGCCCACCCGGGAGATCGTCCGTCTCCCACCAGCCTCTCGCTAGCCCTGCCGCGCAGCTCGCCCCGGCCCAGACGCGGACAGATGTTTAGACTTGGAGCCGCGACCACTGGGGAGACGGAGCGACGGGCTGGGCGCAACGCGACGCTGGCGGGGCTCTGGGGCTCCCGGTCGGGGGTGCGAGCTGACGGGTGCGGAGGAGGGGGCGGAGGGGGTAGCGGGGCGAAGGGATGGAAAGGGGAGGAGGGAGTGGGTCGACTAATGATGAAAAAGTCTTCTCCATCCCGGCTCCTTAATTAAATGCATGGAAAGAACCGAGGCGAGCACATCTGGTTTCAATCTGCAGCCCTTTGATGGCATCAAATGTTCTTTTCCTAGATCAGGGCTGGAAGTTCTGGGCTAACTATGGCCGTTTGGAGCCCAGAAACCATTTACACACACCGGACCCTTCTTTCTCTCCAGCCCAGCCTCTGAGCTATAGCAGGAAAAGTTTAGTTATCAAGCGAGTGGGTGAATATGTGTGTGTGTGTGTGTGTGTGTGTGTTTAAAGAACATAAAACGTCACAAATAAGCACTTAATATTTTACTTACTCGTCATATAGTAACTCATTTCTAATGAGACTATTAAAGCTGTTACTAAATTCCAACAGGTCATGAAAAAAATCTCTCAGCACCTCTCTGTCCTCTGTCAAGTTAGGGCTCAGCAGTCGGACGACAAAGCCTTATCCGTAGATTTAAACGTGGGTTGGTCCACCCCCCTCAGTCCTTCCTCCCCTCCCCCACCCCGCGCCAGGCGGACTGGACCCTGAGCCTCCGCCCGCAGCTGCTCAAGAGTCCCCTGCTTCCTCCGCATCTGGGCAGCGAGACCCTCTCGGCTTAGCGTCGTAGCCTGGGGAAGCAACCTTGGCCGCACCAAAGAGGTTACGAAACTGGCCAGAGTTGGGGGAAGGAGAGCAATTATGACAAACTCCTAGAGTCCTTTCTTGCAGCTAAATAAATATGTAAATTTCCTACTGCCTGGCCCTGGGATTCCTAGCCGCGCGGAGAGACTCGAATCGATTCAGAGCCTTCTAGATCTTCCCCAACCTGCCTTTAGTCCACGCAAGAAGCGTGGAAGAGCCTTCCATTATGATAGCTCTGGTCATTTTATCACATTATTTAATAGACTCTCTGCAGAACAGAATGTAGCCTTAATCTCCTTGCTCTCTCCCTTGCTCTTAGGCGCTCCTTCCACCCCCACCACCCCCAAACTGTTAGAACAGCAGGAAATGTTATTTAAAAAAAAAAAAAGCAGAGAGAAGAAAATTTGATTGAGACAGTTGTGGATTTTTTCCAACAAATTTCCCCGCAGCTGTTATCAAAACATGCAAATGAGATTTTCCAACAGGATCTTAAATCTGGAGGAGTTAATGCCGAAGCAAAATAATCAGCCCGTTTGAAGTGAATGTGGGTTTCAGTTTGTCTTTTCTCCCCGTGATACTATTGCATGGGAATGATAATTAGACCTTTACTTAAAAAATCCAAAGGGGCTCTCTTCCTTTCTTTTCCCTCCTTCTTCTCCTCCCACCTCCCTCTCTCCCTCTCTCGCTCCCTCCCTCTCTCTTTCTCTCTTGCTCAGAAGTTGGCAAAGGGGGTTTTCTTAATCAGACTGTTTTCTGGTCCGAGGGAAAGGAGGAAGAAGGAGATTGTGATGGAGAAAGGGGGTCTGTAAACCGTCAGGCACCGCACAAAGGCTTTGCCACGTAATTACAGGCTCCTATTAAGTCGAGATCTGCCCTCCCAGGGGTCTCCAATTTTCTTGTATTCCCTACAAAGCCTCCTCTGCATGCCAGTTTGTGCCTTTTGAAGTGCCAGAGAGCTTCTTGATCCAACTGAGAAGGAAAAGGGAGCTCAGCGAGAAGAGGGGGAGAGAGCGAAGGGAACGGGGGAAACCCACTACCACCCTCCTTCGGACTCTTGGAGCCCCCCGCTTTTTTTCCCCCCTCCTTACGAAAAGTAAAGTGAGACTCCTGCTCTCCAATACATCTGCAAGACATCACCCTCTCCTCCTGAAACTTTAGTCACTCCTGAGAATCCACAGGAGTGCAGAGAGGGGGAACACGTTTTCTTGAAGATGTTTTAAAGCTGGAACAAGCCTTCTTCTGTTGGTGCTTGAACTCTTGCCTGGGAATAACTTTTTTAACCTTAAAAAAAAAAAAAAACACTTTGATTCTTCTCTCCCACCCCTTCTTCTCTCTTCTGTTTGCCTAACTCCCCCGCCCTGCTGGCCTCTCCTTTCCTCTCTCCCCCTTATTATTATTTTTAGTGCGTGCGTGTGGACGCTTTTGGAGAGCTGGAAAGGATTTTTTTTTTTCTCTCCTGACTTGAACATAGGGTGACTTTTCATTTTATTTTTTGGTGTGGATTATCTCTTTGGATCGCGCCGGATTTGGCCTCAGGAACGCAACCGAGGCTGTCGAAAGCTGCTGGTGCCGAATTCTCTGCTCTTACAGAAGGGGGTCCCCCGCCCTCTTTCCACTTTTTTTTTTTGTTCTTCCCCTCCTTCTCTCTCTCTCTCTCTCCCTCTCTCTCTCCACTCCCCCCCTCTCTCTGCCCCACTCGGCTCCTCTCCCCCCTCGCGCCCACAGCGTTTGGTGTTGATTCGAGCGGGAAAGGGGGGTGGGTGGGATCGGAGGGGAAGACCATGACCTCCAGCTACGGGCACGTTCTGGAGCGGCAACCGGCGCTGGGCGGCCGCTTGGACAGCCCGAGCAACCTCGACACCCTGCAGGCGAAAAAGAACTTCTCTGTCAGTCACCTGCTAGACCTGGAGGAAGCGGGGGACATGGTGGCGGCGCAGGCGGACGAGAGCGTGGGCGAGGCGGGCCGGAGCCTACTGGAGTCGCCGGGACTCACCAGCGGCAGCGACACCCCCCAACAGGACAGTGAGTGAGGGGGCGCATGCCCGCGGGGTGTGTGTGTGTGTGTATCCCGGATCGGGGGCGGGGGCGTCCGGGCTGGGCGGCTGGAACTCGTCGAGGGCCGGAGGGAGAAAGTCAGGAAAGAGGAGAGGTTGGTGGCAGTGGCCAGAGGAAGAGCCGATCACAGACGCAGGGAAGAGGAGGGCTCCGCCGAGGAACGAGCCCGGGCGGACGCCTTAGGGAGGCTCCGAGGCCCCGGCTGGGGTCAAGGACACTGCGCGCCGCGAACTCTCGCAGGAGCCGGCTGCGCTGCCTCTCCGTCCCGGATGAGCGGCGGCTGGCGGATCTTCTCGCCAGCCGGCCGAAAGGACTGGGCAGGAAAAGGGTCCGGTGCAAACTCGGGGAGCCCGCCCTGTTTGAGAAGGCATAGGGTTAAGGATGCTGAGTCGGGTCCGGAGGGCTTCTCCTGGGTGGCGTAAGCGGGTTGGAGGGCGGAAGGGACCGAAGAGGCGGAGGGCACCGCGTAAAGCGAGGTAGACCCGCGCGGGTTCCGAAGGCCGGAGGTATCAGAGGGGCGGCCCTGGAGCGCCGGACCCGAACGCCGTATCCGCTCTCTGTCTAGGAATGTAGCCGACACCTGCCTAAGGGTTTAAGACTCTCAGTAGAGTGAAAGGCCTGAATGACCCGGGGAAACTCAGACGAAGCAAAGGGAGGGTACTTTAGGGGTGAAACCCGAGCCGCTGCCCCGCATGGTCCCACACAGGAGAGATGCGCGACGGAGGCCAGGGCTCCAATGCCAAGCCCGGTGTTACATTGGAAGAACTCTTCCTAATAGCTCTAAGATTTCCAGAAAAGTCCATGTAGAGTCTCCTTTTGGCACTCTGCTGATTGCTATCGCGTCCCCAAGGAACTCTCGCCTTGTTACTAGCTGTGCTTTATAAAACGTGACTTCAGGTATATCCATATGTCCTGGAGGAGTCTATAACAGACCTGTCACCTGGCTTATCCCAGGTGAAATGGGGTTGGATATTTCCTCCTCAAGGTTGCAAGAGTCAGAACTTGGCTGGAAGTTTTTAAATGAGGCTGATCCCTTTCCATGCTATTATTTGCTGACTGCTCTTTAGTCTCGGAACTCAGAGGCTGTGGAACCAGGGAACCCACTGGCAATCTATGATTTTCAAATAACAGTGCCAAGGTCAGACCTTGGAAAACACACAGCAAAGCAAACAGGATTTAGAAACAGCTGGAAGCAAGTCCTGTGCAAAGTGGTGGGAGAGCAGCACTGAAACAGGCTGCAGGGAGAACCCATCCCTACCGCAGGCCGCCTGCCCGTCGCCCTGCACCCCTAGTCCAGGCCTGGACTTTCCTCTAAGTATTTCAGCCAGAAGCAAACCTGGGCCCATCCACCCTACGATGGGCATGGGCAGAGGGTGATGGGGGATCTGACCTGGCCAGGTAGTAGGGAAAAACTGAGGAATGAAGACCCAGTGTCCCCAAGTCCTGGCTAGGTGCAGAGGTGTCCTTGTTGAGGTTACTGGCACCTTCTGGGGAGCTGCTCACTGGTGGCACAGGCAGGGGGCAAGTTAATAGATGGTGTAGGCACTTGTAGCTCAAGAAAATGCACTGTGAAATAATATTTAAACAATTTACTAGGGAATAGTTTACCAACTGAGCTATCAGGGAAGCAAAGAGTAGGGAGAATAGTATTCTGAATTTTCACGTGCCTATCAGTCAGCTTCATGGCTAATTATTAATCACAGCATTTACCATTATTCAAAGAAGGCTGGAGCCACAATAGAAATCAAGGTCCTGAAGAAACTGCAGCACAGAAGGTCAGGGTGCATTGAGGGAGACCAGCCAGGGTTGCTTTGCCCCAAGAGCAAGCAGAGGGCTGTGTAAAGCAGGCCCAGGGTAGGTGGCCAGAGCAAGCCCAGCGTCCACACAGGCCAGAGCTGGAGGGATGATGATAGTTCCTGTCTTTTGACTTTATGTGGATGCAAAGAGAGGGGAGTTTGGGTTAACAGTGGCCTCCTAGTGGGTACCCAGCAAGGCTGGGTTGAAAAGATCAGCTAGGAAGCACCCCTAATCTGAGGAGAGGCTGCAGGCTGGCGTGGGGAGGCGACTTGGGGGTGGCTTCTAGACCCAGGCCTGAGGCTGCGCTGAGCATGTGGCAACTGTGGGGCGCTAGTTTGCTAGGGGACAGGCAAAGGGCAGCAGGAGCAGTTGGGGATGGTCTGTCCTGAGGAAAAGGGGTGAGACCTGTGGGAGCCTGCCCACTTGATACTTCAGTACATCACAGAGTTTCTAGGAGTAAGGAATGACCTGCAAAAGGAAACTGAGATTCTGGGGGAAAGCATGCTTGAAGAAGAATGGTAGACAAGCAGTTCCAGCAGAAGGCCACAGAATGCAGTGTGAGGTGATAGGGACGAACTTTTGGACACCTGGGGCTGAGAAAGTAGCCAAAATCACACACACACCCAAACACCACCATAGGCCTTGCTTTCTGGGGATGACCAGAGCCCATCCTTCTAACAAATGGGTAGTTGCTTTTAGAAGCCGTGTTTCCTCAACCTCCTTCCCCATCTCTGGGGTGAAAATGAGAGGGTCTGGTAAGTTGAGTGGTAGCAAGTGTTCAGGAGGACCTTTGTCCTTAGTCTTGGGCCCCAACCAGGAGATGCCAAGGAAGCTGTCACTGCTACCCAGAAGTCAGGACTGGTGGAGCGCTACTGGACTTTCAGTTTGCCATGGACAGTGAGGCTCAGACTGTGAATCAGAGAAGAGAAGAGTCTCCAGGCAGAGGACAAGAGCTAGGCTTGCCAGCTGCAAGGGACAGAGGATGGCACCAAGAGTCAGGTGCTTTTTGCAGCATGCTGGGTGTCTACTCCGGAGAAGGCAATGGCACCCCACTCCAGTACTCTTGCCTGAAAAATCCCGAGGATGGAGGAGCCTGGTAGGCTGCATTCCATGGGGTCACTAAGAGTCAGACACGACTGAGCGACTTCACTTTTTTATGCATTGGAAATGGCAACCCACTCCAGTGTTCTTGCCTAGAGAATCCCAAGGACAGGGGAGCCTGGTGGGCCACCCTCTATGGGGTCACACAGAGTTGGACACACGGTTGAAGTGACTTAGCAGCAGGGTGCCTACTCAAGTGAGAAACCATAATCTCCTTTGGAGAGATGGGGAACATTTCAATGACCCCTTTTCTTCTCAGAACTATATAGAAACACGTCCTCCCTAAACTTTCTATTCAACTCAAATAAGTAAAACAGACTATATTTACACTTGCAATGTTAGATTATTAATTTTGCAGATTTTCCAGTTACAAACTGGGCCCATCTTAGCAAAGAGGAGCCAAGCACTGTCCCAAGTGAAGGCTTCCCACTGATCTCCTGCAGGCCACACCACAAGTCTGTTTCCCCCCTTTTTATTCACTCCACTTTCCTCTCTGGTGAAGGATTTCTTTCTCCTTTTACTGATACTCCCAACCTAGTAAATTTCTCAAACTTCTGGGTTCAAATACTTTCAGTGATTAAAGAAACGGCTCTTTAATACCATTAGAAATCCAGTGGCTAATGGGGGAGTGTATCCTGTTCTGAAGGGAGGGTTGGCGGTATAACAGAGGTAGTCAGTGAGAGGAAAGAGGAACAGGGCATGAAAATAGGCAGACCTATCCCTAGGAGGACGGTGCATCCCGCTGTCATTTCTTAATCTGAACTTCTGCAAACTCTTAAAAAAGCGCCTGCCTTCCACGTTCCCAACCTCTAAATTAGTGAAACCAGATTGTCCTAATAAGACCTTTTGTTGGAAACACATGTAGTCATAAAAAGGTAGACGGAAAGTCAATTAGACACGCGCGCGCACACGCACGCATTCACGAGGCGGTGCTAAGTGTGCACAGGGAGCAGCTGGGCCCCGGGCCGCCGTGCGAGGCAAATACGGACCAGCGGCGCGGGGAAATCGATTTGTCACAAAGGGAGAGGTGTAAACGCGGCGCGAAGGAGTCACCCGCCCAACCCGCCTGCCACATTCCCGGGGGCCCATTTCTGCCTGCTCTTCAAGGCCAGGGAAACGCCCTGGAGAGCACCGGGCGCTCCCCTGTCGGAATTCACAGCGGAACATCGGTCCCCTCCGGAGTCTGTATTTGCAACACCTATGGCACAAGAAATCTGCGGCAACACCCCGGGAACCTGGAGCCGGTGCCGCCGGCTCTGAATTTGGGCCTTAGTGATCTCGATTCAAGGGGGAGTCAACGAAAGACACCGTTTTAAGCGTAGCCTGGAAATATTTTTTTCTCTTTAGAGGAGGCAGTGAAATCCAGGATCAAGAGAGGTCACTGAGTCCCCAGCGTCGAATGTCAAGTCCGGAAAAGGTGTGGTGAATCTTGTTTATCTCACATGCGGGAGCGAGGGGCTGAATGGCCTCAATATTTCGAAGAAACTGACAGTCTAGTGACTTCCCCCCGCTTTGGAGCGACGGGCGCTTGGAGTTTGAAGCGTCGGGGAGGTGAGCCTCTAAATTCCGAGGCCCCGGCTGCCAATACTCCCCGGGGCTCCAGATCCCCCAATTTTAGAAGTCAGCGAGTCACTGGCTCTATCGTATATTTCACCGAGGAGGCCCTGGCGAGACTCCGGAGCACCTTTCTCTCACCTTGGGCGTCACGCAACCCTGTTTTTTTGCTTGGCGACCTTAACTTTCTCCCGGCAAGCTCAGTTCAGAACCAGGGGCGTCGGGTGGGCAGCAACAGGTCACACGGGTCCCTGCAGTTCCTTCGTCTTCCCAGGGGCGTCATTTTAGGTTTTTACGACACGGGTAAATAAATCATCTCCAAATCAACAAGTCACCCCCCTCCTGCCCCTTGCGGGGAAGAAAAAACCCCAGCAAGTTCAGAGCCAAAATTATGTTCCTACTTCACCGGCTCAGATCCCCTCAGATACGAATTTTGAACGTTGCTCTGGCCAGTAGCCACCTCCGGGAACATTACATTTTTTTCACTTTTAAATAACATCTATAGATTTTCAACGATGAGGATCTCTAGACCAATTTGATTTCTCCTTTAAAAAATGTGTTTCTTTTACAGTTCCTCTCCCCTATCTTGTTTACCTGCTCCCTCTCTTTAGCAGGGCAAACCGTCTAAGCAGACCTGTAGCTCCCGGAGAACCCCAGTCCTTTGCCCGAGCAAGCGCCAGGGCCTCGGGTACAAGGAAGTTGCAAATGTGTGCGCGCCTGTGCGTGCGAACTTTGCGTGCCTCCCGTTCCTGGCGGTGCGCACTTTCAATGACTCTCAGAATATGTATTTATTTTTTACCCTTTAGTAGAGATGGGTCAGTAAAAGCCATAAGAAGTACAATTTTTAGGAATTGGAGAGTGGATTTGTAGAAAAGGAGATAAGGCTTGCATTGTGCTCATATTTTTCTTTGCAGAGGGTGGAAGAGCTTTGGGGGAAGGGGGTTACAATCCTTCCGCGGAACAAAAACAGAGATTCAGCATCCTCCATACAAGTGATTTGTAAGTTCAACCAACAGGATCCTCAGAGCATTCCTTCGAGCTAGGGATCCCGACATTTACAGGAAAAATTTCGGTAAAGATCCAATTCCCAGTTGCCACTTGGTGTCCAAACATTTACAGAACTACCTGTGATTGCACGCGATTGTAATCTGATTGGATGTTTTTTTTTCCCCCTTTCTTTCTTTCTAATTGGGGTTTTAATTTAAGGTGGGGCGAGCGCCAGTCCCATAGGTTTGGTACTCTCTAACTTTTAAAAAATTCAAAGAAGATGCACATGTCAACAGCATTATTATTTATACACAGAATTTTGGATTATTGTAAAATCAAATAGTTTGATGAGCAGGTTAAAAACACTCAATTAAAAACCAACTATCTCAAACAGTAAATAATAGTATCAACAAACCACCACGACTTCCTTTTCTCTGAATGCTGTTTGTTATAAAATCAATAAATGCGGAGAGACAAGGTCGAGTTGTTTGAGGGACAGTCATCGGTGTTTAGCGGGCAGAGGGTTTGATTTTCACGTATGAAAATTTTTGAGCAAGGAGTCTCCACCGTGGTCTGAATATTAGTAGATTCTTGGCCTCGTCATTTGTCTAATTTAGTGAGGCAGCCTGAAGGAAGCAGTCGTACAGAGAATTATGGGCTATCAATTTTAGGTTTAAGACCAAAAGAAAGAAAAAAAAACCCACTACATTTCACTTGTCCTGGAACCACTTTTCTTGATGAAAAAATATTTGGGAAGCCGATTATAGGGGCAATAGCCACTTTAGGGGAGGGGAAGGGGAACAAAGGCACACGTGGTGGTGGGTTAGGGAAATTTTATGAAAGAAAATAAAGAAAACATGTCAGAACAAATCAATCACAAACACAAGTGACTTCTCAGAGGAGTCTGAAGACAAGCAGAGTCAAGGATTCCGCTGTTTCCCCTGAAGCTCTCAAATGCAGGAATTTATGTAGGTCTGAATTGGGACCAGAATGCTCTTTGGGTCCTTGGGGCACCGGATGGCCCAGTTGCTTTGCTCTACCACCGTAATGAGGGAGCTCTGACTCTTAAGAACTTTGGGCCTTCTTTTTGCCATTATTGGTTTCCCTCAGACTCAGCTCCGAAGGAGAAATACGTTTGAAAAAATGTGAATACCCAGGACCCGAGTTGTTAGAAAAGAGAGGGACAGCTTCTCTGGTTCCTATTTTGTCTACTTTCATGGGGTTATTTGCAAGCGATTAGAAATGTTCTTAACGAGCGGATGAGAGACTGTAATGAAACTTTCATGCAGAAATGGCGATCGCACTGGCCAGAACTGCAGACTCTGAGTCTTTTTGCCGGGTGGGTTGCAGGAGATGTGGCGGAAGGAGTGAAGGAAAATTAATTCAGTAAATCAGCGAAGATAAATAGAGCCATAGTATTTTAGATTTTAAAGTTCCCCATCTCTGCTGGCCTGGACAAAGATGCAATCCCCCGCCCCACCCCACCTCAGCCCTGGTCCTTCCAATTCCAAGGGCGCTGGGGCACAGCTCTCAGTTAGATCGGGACTCTCGAGCTTTCCTAGAAGCTCCGTTCCTTGCTTTCTCTCGCCGAAAGGGGGCGCATTCCTCCCAGGTCAGGGCTGAAACCACCCCCGCCTTCAAAAACTCTTGGGTGCCCTCAGGAGAGAGAGACATATTGAAAGACCTCTCTACACAAGTAGCAAGAGACGGGAGATATCACTAGACTGCTGAACTGTATGCTCCACATGCGTTTTAACGGAGACAACTTCTTTGCAATGAAAATGGTGAGGATTCCAGGGTTAGCAGGAAGAGGTGGGAGGAGAGTGGGACTAGATGACCCTGGATAAGTGGGTGATTGGGCTGATGCCTGGGTTCCATGGGGAAGCGGAAGGTTTGTCCCGGTGGAGGTGGGTGAGACTTTTCTGTAGATGAACTCCACGTATTTAAAGAGAGAGAGGCAGATTTGAGAGATAGGGAGCTAGCCGTATCAATGAGACACTGCAAAATGGCCACAGAAACTCTCATAGTACCTGGAGTCCTTAGATAGGGCAGAGCTTTGGCCACCTTAGAGTTCCTTTTCCCCTCAAGGGAGAACAGTAGCTGCCCCCACTGTCTTGTGTGTGTGTGCAACTTGGGCATTTCCAACCTCTGAATCTGACTCCTAGCCTCCACTGATCCTTCCTTTTGGGGCAAGGGTTTCAAGAGACTTACGGGAAAGATGAGGACATACCTTTAGCGAGTCTTGGGATTTTTCTACTTCTCTCTTGGTTTATTTCTCACTCTTTAACCTTGAAGGGTCAATAGGACAAGTCAATGCTGGGAAAAACAAAGTGGCAGAATGAATATTTTATCTTCTTAGCATCCATGGTGGTTAATACATACTTTCCAAGATAATCTTGAGCTTGGGTATTTACTAGAAACAGAAGCGCGAGGCCAGAACTGGAAGGGAAATTGCTTTCCCACAAACGTTTGTCTGACAGTAAGAACATTTACCTCATTCACTTAGTTTCTCACCATCAGCCATGTCATTATGTTTTCAAGGACCTCACAGGGCTGGAAGGTGGTGTAGTTACAAATAAGCATAAAAACAGATGGGTGCTCTTCCAGTGCTCTGAATACATATGGGAAGGCCAAATCTTTTCAAAGACAATTGAGATATACAACTTAAAGGCCAAGGGGCCCAACTCAATAAAAATTTGAGCCAGGATATGCTAAGTTCAATCAGTTTGACTATGGGCAAAGTGAAGGGCCTAGCCAGCACTTTGGATATATACAGAGAATCACGTTTTCTCAAGATTCCATTGTATTTATCCACACAAAGTCATGCTAATCTTCAAAGGGTTTAGTAAAATTGGCTTGGGCCTGGTGAGTGGTAGGGAAACAGTGTCCTGCCCTTCTGAGCTTATCCATCATCCTTTCCTTTGAATTCATTCCCTGTACCCCAACTGGCTATCCACAACCTGTGTGCTGCAGAAAAAACTGGTGCCTAGAGGCCACATGCTAAGTCACTTCAGCTGTGTCCGACTCTTTGTGACTCCATGGACTGTAGCCCACCAGGCCTCTCTGTCGATGGAGTTCTCCAGGCAAGAATACTGGAGAGTTTTGCCATGCCCTTCTTCAGGGGATCTTTCCAACCCAGGGGTCCAGAAGCCTCTTAAATCTAGAATCCTTAGAAAAGGTGATGACTTTTGATCAATAATATACCAGGCATTTTCTCGTATTTGTCCTCTCTAACAATTCATTTTATAACGGCCTAGTTAGAGACTTCATAGGGATTGAGGTTTGGGGAACTGGTTACTAGTCTGTTTCTTTTACAAGTAGCTCATAAATATGTGAAGTTGAACATTCCAATGGAAATAGGCATTGAATCTAAATCTTTATAACTGGGCACTGACACACATCACCATTAATCCAGACTGGGAGGTGACACTAAATAATTATGTACATTGTGACTTTTCTTTCAATTTTCTACCTGTGCCGCTTCCCTAAATACTGGATTATAGCAGTCATACACCGCTGGGACAGGTGGCAAACTCTCGCCTGTGCTCAGTAAATGTTTATTAAGTGATAGAATGAGCTCCCCAAGTTTAGTGGATCCCCTTTTCAACCTAATGTAAGAACTAGGTCCCCTCCCCTCCTCTTCCCATTCTAAACCCTTTAAAGGCTTCAGAGATCTCCTCTGTGTTGCGTGCTTAGTTGCTCAGTTGTATCCGACTTTGCAACCCCGTGGACTGTAGCCTGCCAGGCTTCTCTGTTCATGGCATTTTCCGGACAAGAATATTGGAGTAGATTGCCATTTCCTTTTCCAGAGATCTCCTCTAGGCTCACCATTTTAGTAACCATCTATATACAAATGATTCCCAGTATATATCTTTAAGTCCCCCCTTGGAGCTGCAAATCTGTGTATGCAGCTACCTGGATATTTCCATTTGAACAGCACAAAATGCTTCAACCTCAAAACAACCAAAACATGGCATCAATGAGCTCCTTTTCCCAATCTTATCCTCTCATAGCTTTTCCTATTTTCCTGTATCAAAACATGTGGTTGCAATACTCAGAAACTTTGGACTTATCCTTGACTCCTTCCTTCAAGCCTCTGTTCAATCCTACTCTAAATGCCGACAAATTTCTCAAGTCATTTGAATTCATCTCCTTTAAAAATCTTTAAAGTATCTCACTTGCTCTCTAAGCCAGCTTCTTAACTTATTGGGTCTCCCTGCATCCATTCTTGTCCTCCTCTGTGTAGATGATGACAAGAGAGTGGATATAATAGATCTTCAAAGAATATTGGCTGAATGAATGAGTGAATGTTAGTGCATTTTTTACAAACATGTATATATTTGAAAAAATCATGGCTCTCCCCTTCTTTAGAATTCACAATTGCTTTTCATTCTTTTCTAACTCAAGACCAAATTTTTGCCCTGTTCTCTTTTAAAAATCACTCTTTACAATTTATATTTTTATCTCTGCCCCAGCAATCTGCTCATTCACACATACACATGCAGATTTGAACCATTCTCTACTTTTCCCGGGTATGCTAGTTAGGCTAGTCCATGTGCTCTAGTCTCGTTTCTGATTCTTTGACTTCTGGTCTGAAATGTCGCTGCTCTGTGGCTCTTTTGTCCAAACCCACCCATGCTACCTTTCAGGGTTCTGCTCCCATGATCTACTTGCAACACCTTTGACTGCCTCTTTCAGACCAAGCAAATCCCTTTTTTCAGTGCTTACTGTAGAAATAATCAGTTCCTGTGCAAATAAACCCTAATTCTTTTCTAAATATCTTGTGATTGTTAATTTACCTTGAGAAGTTTCTTAAGATTACAGACTTTTTTTTAGGAGGGGAAAAGATTTATTCCACAGTTTCAGCACACAAATAAATCAAATAGATAATTGGGGGGAGCAATAGATAATTGCTTCCACTCAATTGGAAGCATTGAGTGGTTCTTCTGTTTATGAAATCTTTAGTGCAAGTAATTTTTTAAATATGAATAATACCTAAGTGCGACTCAGGCTTACTTTAGAAAATGTATTATTTTACATTAAAAAGTTTTAGCAGGAAAGTCAAGTCACTTATATTTCACCACCCTGAGGTAGACGCAGGTAACAGTTTAATATTAAAGTATTTGTTTTTATCTTTTGCACAAAGCTTGTATTAACATTCTTGATGGCCAATTAAAAAAAAAAATTTCAAAGACTGTGTTTTTCTTCCAAATTAAGAAAACACACACACTGAACCCACTTGCTCTCACCGAAAAATTAAACAAACACACAAACAAAAAACAAAAGCTCTCCAAAGAAGATGAGAGCTGTGACATCACAGTTATTTCCCTGCGTTCTCAAGTTCCATTGGGTACATTTCCAGCAGTAAAGACCTTCTGAGTAAACAGTTTCTTTTTCTTTTTTGCTTGTTCTAGCTGGGAACCTTCCCTAGACATGAGCACATGTCTCCTTTAGAAATTGGAAAAGCCTGCATAATACCTAAAGGACATTCCGAGACCACAGTTGGAGAGCTACTGCTCAAAAAAATTCATTTTTACATGATTTAGTGAGGAAAAGTACCACAAAGCAAATTACAGAGAAAATATCTTAAGGGACTGAAAATTTTCTATTATTGTATATCCCTGGATCTTAACTTTCTTTTATTAAATGTTTTGAGACTCATACATGTTTTTGTAGAAAAAGGAGGAGGAAAACGATATTTTTCTGTACCCTGCAGAATGATGATCAAGTTGGATAATGATCTATTCCAGCAGACGGTAGTGTGTTTTGATAGAGAAAGAAGCACTTAGCAAAATCAAAGATAATGCATTTATCCAGATATGAAAGTCGGCAGTCCCCCAGCCCTTACTTAAAAGTGATAATTGCAGAGAAAATATAAATTGTTATTATGAAGTCTCTGTAAAAATCATTCCCAGGCAAGTTTATGTTGAAACATTTGCCTGATGAGTGCAAATATTTTCTTTAGGGTAAGTATTAGCAAGTGATATAACAGCATATGGAACAAAATTTTAAAATTATTAGAGAGAGCTAAATAATTCACCTTCTTCCTTCTCATGAGAAAGGGGGAACAGGGAGAGTAATCATCATTTTTGAGGACTAAAAACCACACTTGCCCAATAAAAGTTTCTGCAGTTTCCCACATTGCCTAGTTCTAAAGGAGGGGAAAAGGAGAACCACCCAGAGCGCTTTGCCTACAACCAGATGTGTAGTTCAGCTGCTCTAATCCTCAAGTTCGAGGGAAGACCACAGGATGAATCCTCCACACATTTAAGAAATAAAATGTAATTTGGTTCATTAATCATGAAACTGAAATCTGCAGTCTTGCTACACATATTTCAAAGGCTGAATCTCCTCTGACAAGAGAAAGAGAAAATAATATCACTGCACGTTTGACTGTTAGGAGTCTGTTCTCAGCTTCCCTCAGGGAAGAAGAGATTTTTCTGTGTGTGATCATTTTTTACTCAAAATATATGAAGTGTTATTTAAATTTATAACTTTTTCCCCTTTACCCTAACATTCTCCTTTTTCAGGGTGGTGAGAATATCTGTTGTCTGCACTGTTTTGGGTTTTTTGTTTTTTTTTTTTTTTGGTTTGAAGATTCAAGGCTACCTTGAACAGCCAG
Source organism: Neotragus moschatus (assembly GCA_006410615.1). Taxonomy (NCBI): domain Eukaryota; kingdom Metazoa; phylum Chordata; class Mammalia; order Artiodactyla; family Bovidae; genus Neotragus; species Neotragus moschatus. Next base: position 68,954 of record SJYA01002188.1, read on the forward strand.
GAAATTCCAGCTGTGTTCGGGTAGGCCTTAAAAGTATAATAATTTAAACTGCAGTAATATTCGCAGACTGCTGGTTTACTTCTTTCCCTTTATTACTTGTATAAATTGATGACCTACTTTGTCTTAAAGGATTAATAACATTAATAATAAGAAGGATAAAGCGAGATAAAATATGAAACTACTTCACAGACTCTAAGAACATATGCCAGTGCTATTATGTTTTATAAAGGCAATTCTAAGAAGTGAGTTGGGATCACATAATTCTTTTTATTTTATAGATAAGGAAACTGTGGCTTGGAGAATTTTAGTGAACTACTGTTGAATGCTTTGAATCTTTCTCTCCTGATTCCACTTTATCTTTTTTTTTTCACTGTGTCCCACCACCTTTGACGTCAACCAGATTCTTTGAGATACATTACTGTCCAGGGAAACAACACTGAGTTACGAGGGTGACGCCAGCATGCCACTTCATGGTACACAGCTGTGCTGCACAAATCTCTTTTAATTCTTCTGACTCTTATTCTTTGTTATAAGCTGGGCATATAACTTCCACCATAAACTGTGCGTATCTTCCTCATGGGAATGTAGCAGGCCAAAAAGATATTGCATTTGTAAAAATATTTGAGAAATAAAGGGCTAAATTTATGTACATTAGTATATGATAAGGAATACTAAAGGAGGCCTTTCTAAATTAACTTAACAAATAAAGATCAAAAGTAACAATGCATTTCAATACACTTAAACTCTGTTCTCAGAAACAAGAATATTTAATTTAGATTTAGGGACAGTAGGCGATTCAGAGCATCTTACTTTGTTTCTAGATAAATCCATGTTAAATGATGGTTCCATTATTTAATTACTGGTTGACTTTAGACAACTCTCTGGGTCTTGGTTTTCTCATCAGAAGAATTGGCACGTTAATATCTGTCACTTGGGTTTATTGTTTGGAATGATGAGATAATGTAAACAAAGACCCCAATGCCTTACTCCCCTTCTCCCTGAATGCTTGCCCTTTCCCTGTTCTGGACTTCAACAGCATCTCTGAGAAGTTCAAGCTCAGTTATGTGTTCAGTGTGGTTTCCCAATCCAGGCTGGAGACCATTTTATGTCACTGAAATTAGGACTATTCCCATCCTCCAAAAGTCATAGTCTTACATCATACCCCTTACTGAATGATTAGGGAACACAATTTTTAGTGGCACTCCTAAGATCACACCAAGTTCCTGCAGCTCCAGGAGTCTGGCTCAGACATTCCTGACTAAGGTTATTTCTTTCAGGTCAACCTCCCCTTCTTTAGCATGAAATAGTATTGCACATCTTTCTAAAGTTCGAGATGGCATCAACCTCTCATATCTCCATGTATTTCATCCATCACTGCAGACTTTTATTGTGACTGAAGAAAACAAATACCCACCCCCAATGTAGACATTGAATTTAATTATGACATATGCTTAGGATATCAGGTGTCAAGACTTCTTATCCAGACCTGACACAGCCAGTAAGTTTCTAGGAGGCCAATCATGTTATAGTTTCTCTGTGGTATAGTATCTGTAACGTAGCTGTCTTACCACTCCTCTGAGGTTTCTGTGGCGTTTACTTAATTTTTTTGTACATGAATAATATCATGTTAACTGTGATTATACATAAAGTTGCTATTCTTTTTGCCAACTTAGACTTTCTAACCGGTTGAGTAAGATAAACATTCTGTTCTCTGTTTGATATGTGACCTGCTTTCATATGTATGGCTTTGAAATCTGATAAACTTGGAAGACATACAGACTGCATTTCTATATCATGAAGCATCCAAGACTTTTGTTTTTTTCCAAGCAGTTAACGATTAACTCCCCCTGGCATTCCTCCATAACAGAACAGCATGGCTAATGCTTGTGGTGCATGAAGAGAAAATGGGTCACTGTGGGTGAGGCACTTTGATGAGGGTTTACTGCAAGGCTTGTGTGCTAGATGTCTAGAAAAGCAGGGTGCCATATATCTTCTGCACACGATAGATGAGAGATCATCTCCTAAACATACTCAGTAGTTATTAGTCAGAGATTAGGAGCATAGCTCTGTCGGGGTTATTGGTTCTGACATATGGAAAAGTGTGTGTTTGCTAAAAATACTTTGTGCACTTTACAGTATTATGCAGTCTCTAATTGAGGGTGTAGATAACTGGCTTACTGCTTTCCTTTAGGGAGCATGTAGTCCTCATCTAGGAAAATTGTCCTTTGGTCTTTGTAGTCATCCATTCTTCCTCCTGTATATGTCTCTCCCATGAGAAGTTCATTTTTAATGATTTGGAGAAAAAGGATAGAGAGAAATAAACAGGTAATCTGATTCTTTCCCTAATGTGTTTGCAATCTAATCCTGTATGTCTTTTTAAAAATTTTATTTAATTGATTAATTTATTTTTGGCTGTGCTGGATCTTCAGTGCTATACTTGTGAGTGGGGGCTACTCTCTTAGTTGTGGTGTGTGGGCTTCTCACTGTGGTGGCTTCTCTTGTTGCGGATCATAGGCTCTAGGATGCGTGGGCTTCAGTAGCTGTGACACATGGGCGCAGCAATTGTGGCTCCTGGACTCTAGAGCCCACGCACAGTAGTTCTGAAGCACAGGCTTAGTCACTCCATGGCCTGTGGGATCTTCCCAGATCAGGGATCAAACCCATGTCTCTTGCATTGGGAGCTGGATTCTTCACCACTGAGCCACCGAGGAAGCCCTAATCCTGTATATCTTTAAGTGTGTTGCCTAACTCACCCCTGTGTATCAAACGAAAAAGTCTTAAAATGCAGATTCCAAGACCCCATCCACACCCAGTGAATCAGAATCTCACAAACATCTGCATTTTAAATATCCTGGATGGCTTTTATACATCTCAAAGTTTGAAAACACTGACGTACACCACTTTCTCTCATAGTAATTGGTATCAAATGATGTGTTTCTTTGTGGCATCCACTGTGTAATGTGTTTTCCATTGTTATTTAACTCTCCCTAAGTGTCAATCTTATCTTTTTAACCAGGTGTAAACAGTTTTGAAAAAGGGGCAGAGAGGCAGATATTTTATAACTTCAGAGTACTTAGCACAGTGTCTTTCATGTTGTAGGTGGCTTAATAAAAAGCAGTTATTAAAAAAAAATAAATGCATGAACAAAGTGGGAGATTAAAAAAAAAAATACATAGGGCACTCACTAGGTGCCTGGCACTGTTTTAAATACTTCACATAAAACAAAGGAAAACAGTTTGAGGCAATTATATGGAGTTGTAAAATTCCCAACTGTGATGAATTTTCAGTGATTGTTATCTCAGCTCTTCTGGGAGAAAAGCATGTGTCATAGAAGGGGCAGTCTATCACACAGATACTAATATTTGCAATTACACTTTAGTTTTAAGTAAGCTTTTGGATGAAACTATTGCACATTTAGAAAGTTATAGTTCTGTATTTAATATCTTATTGTCTTACAAAGTTCTTCCTTCCTTTCTGATGGTAGATAAAGGACAGTTTTTCTGATATTATGCAATTTTGTATACTTCTACATGGTCTGAGGAAGCTAAAGTTTAATTTACCCTTTTTTCAGACATTGTGGGAAGGTTGTATTTTGAAACTTCAACACTACTTTTCCAAGTTTGCCATGCTTAGAGACAAATTTATTCCATTAGTGGGCACATACATTAGCTTGGCACATACTAAAGTTACATCTCAAATGTCTCCTTTTAAGGTGTGCGCCAGGGTTTTTGCCCTAAATGGACTTTTCTGTTAAATGTCAGGCTTTGCTTTTTTTCTAATGAAGTGTATGTAAGTCATAGATTACTGTCCAAAGAGTGTGTGGGGAGATGTGGATAGCCTTTTAAATGACAGACCATTCAGTTAAAAAGGAGTTGCATTTGAAAAAGCAGGGTTAGTGTGATTTTTAGAAAGTTCAGAGGGCGAGAACAAGAAAGGAGGGCCTTTGCAGCCATGAGAGGGACAAAAAGCAAGGGGAAAGCTTTCCTAGAGTCATAGCTGCAGCAGAGACTACTGCTGAGTTAGAGGCCTTGAAACCCATCTGGGATCCTTTGGTGACATAAACTTTGCTCTAGCGGTTTATGACATCACTGGAACCCCCTGAGTGGAATTACAACTCCATAATTCACAGTTAGCTGTTGTTTATTTTATATTTAATCATTTGTGGAGCATACTGGCAGTATACTCAGGGGAACTATGTGGTTATGCTCCTGCAAATCTTGTTGTTGCATAATTAAGTGCGTCAGAAGTAATTCACCAGTGTCATAACATCCCATATTTCAGGTCTTGCAGATGCTGGCCTTGCTTGTGATTGTCCTGAAAACTGTCTTTGTTGACTCACCTTATCAATGAGTTTTTCTCTGAGCCGAACAGTTACGAAAGGCAGCCGGGCTTCCTGGTTTAAATGATTTTCTGAGTAGCAAGCATAATGCTTCCATAGAAAACAATAATCCCCTACGTGATATCAATTTTTATAGTGTATCTGTAAAATGTGCTTCCATTCCTATTAACCCCAAAGAATGTAAAACGTATCAATGAGATAACAAAGAAGGTTCTTGGATTAGTAAAGTGAATTTAGATTAGTCTCTCTATTTCGTTGCGTTTGGCCCTGCGGCTCAGAGATGATCCCACATTAATGTCTTTGGATTTTTTCAATGGAGGAAGGGAGATAAAGGAAAGAAATGTAGATTTGTTGAGCACTCACCATGAGCAAGTACTGTGCTGGGTGATTTATACTACTTATGCTGTTTTATTTTTCACATAATGTTAAGTTGTAGATATTATCATGCCCAATTTACAGCTAGGGTTTTGAGACTCAGAGGGCGCTGAAGAACTTGCCTGAAGCCTGACAAAACCGGAACCTGCCTTGACCCCTCTGCTACCCTGTATTCCATCATTTATCCTCCAGTGGCTGGAAAAGTGGAAGAAGATGGTTGAGTTGAATGTGGCACAGAATGTGGCTCTTCTGTGACATTTAGTGGCATGTGGTACCCCTGTAACTGTGGTACTGGACTGTGTATTGGGATTACAGTTAAAAAAAGAAAATAGTCCTTTAGAAAATTGCACTCTCACAAAGAAAACCTCTCATGACACTGGATACTTCAATGACAATTAAGCAGCGATGTCCTTAGTCACTCAGGCATGTCCGATTCTTGCTATGAGCTATGGGGCTCCTCTGTCCGTGGGATTGTCCAGGAAAGAATACTGGAATGGGTTGTCATTTCCTCCTCCAGGGGACCTTCCCAGCCCAGAGACTGAACCCATGTCTCCTGCATCTCCTGCATTGGCATGCAGATTCTTTACCACTAGCTTCCGTGGTGGCTCAGATGGGAAAGAATTCGCCTGAGATCCCCTGGAGAAAGGAACGGCTACCCACTCTAGTATTCTTGCCTGGATAATCCCACGGACAGAGGAGTCTGTTGGGCTATAGTCCACAGGGTCACAAAGAGTTGGACACGACTGAGTGACTGCTCACTCATAATTTCCTACTATGGAAATGATTATTTTTTTTTGTAGTGAAAAATAAGGTTTTATTTAAAAGAATCAGTCCAATTTGGTTATTTGGAATGGAAATTCATTTTTCCAGATGCAGTATTATAAGTAGTGATTAGGGTCCCAGGATGAAGACCCCACTAGGGGCTTATTATTGACTCAGGCAGTGAAGAATCTGCCTGCAATGCAGGAGACCTGGGTTCAATCTCTGGGTCAGGAAGATCTCCTAGAGAAGAAAATAGCAACCCACTCTATTATTTTTGCCCCGGAAAGCCCATGGACAGAGGAGGCTGGCAAGCCCCAGTCCATAGGGTTGCAAGAGTCAAACATGATTTAGCAAGTAATCCCCACCAGGTCCCAGGAAGCCTCCCTCAGACTAGTAAATGTGTGATATAGATGAGGAGCAGTGACTACGGAGGCGTCCAGAGAGTTGTGTCCTGGATGAGTGTCCCAGTGGCTCAGTCGTGAGGAGGACAGGGGTGTCTTTCTCTTTTTACTAGTGTAAGTGCTGGGAAAATTTAGAACTGGATGAATTGAATCTCTGGACAGCCATCGAACAGCCAGGTCTGAATCCACCCCTCCTCTCTAAGTGCCCTCATGTCACGTATGGCGTGGTCACATTGCCCAGTTTCTTTAAGAATGCCCCTGAGACTTCAGTGCCTCAATCATTCTGCTCACCCCTCTTCTCTCTTAGTTCCAGTAAGAATGAAAAACACACAGAACCAGTAGTTTAATGGGAAATAATATACTGAATTGCCATTATCTGGGCAAGCACTCAATAAACCTAGGGCTGCCCAAGGCTCCGTCTTCTGAGATTTGCTAATGAAACAAATTTGGAGACCTAGGTTGACGTCTGTCATGATTGTGGAAGACTCCCATTCCATCGTCTTTCTCTTTCTGTCTCTCATTTCCTTGTGTTTGGCAGCTATGTATTGAGTACTTGCTTGTGTGCCGGTCACTGTTCTGGGTGTTGGAGATACAGCAGTCGAACTGTCACAGAGATGAATTGTTTCTTCTCAGAAACCTTACATTCTCTTGGGAAGTAAAGTCAATAGGTAAATAATGAACAATTAGATAAACAATTCAACTACACATGATGCTAAGTCCTAGAAGGGAAATGAACAGGATTATATGAGCAGGAATATAAATGAAGTAACCATGATGAGCATAAAGAGCCTCTCAGGCAGTGGGCATGAACGGCAAGTGCAAAGGCAGGGACAAACTTGATAGGTCTAAGGGACAGAAAGGTCAATGTGACTGGAAGACAGCAAGTGATAAGATGTTTGGCAGATGAGATCATAGACATAGGGAAGGGACTGGTGATAGTGACCTTGTAGGTCAGGATGAGAAGCTGATAGCAGTGGGAAGCCAGTGGAGGGATTTAAGCTATGGAGTTTTAAAATCTGATTGATGTTATTTAAAAGAACAATATGATTGCTATATGGAAAATAGATATTAGAGGAGAAAGGAGAGGCAAATAAGAGGTTATTGCAATAGACCACATTGGGGGGTGGGGGATGGCATTATGAACCAGTGTTATATGTTTGTTATACAAAGCTGAACATAGGTATAGGTGGCAGGCACCAGACTGTGGTTACTCTAGGGGCTCCAGAGGCAGCTAGGAACCTGCTGGCTTAGTAGATAAGACAGACCTTGACTGCTGGAGGACTGACCCCAGGTGCTTACTTTTCTTAGCTTCATCTTTTCTGTATTTCCTTACACAGGTTTTCTCTCAAGCTTGCAAGCCTTTTCTCAGCAGGCAAAGAAGTGGGAGTGGTTGGGTGCAGCGGGGTGTGAAATGAGAGCAATTTTTTTCTTGAGTTTGTGATTTGAAAAGTTTGAGTCTGTAATTCAGGTACTGCCTGTAATTTTCCCAGAAAGGAAGGGTTCTGTTCTGAGTTATACAAAAGTGTCCTCTTTATAATTTAGCGAAACATCAGAAAGCAGTTTTGCTAAGGACCGCAGTGCAGATGCGTGATAACTGAAGGGTCTTGAGACATTAGCTGTGTTTCCTAGGTTGGAATACCCCCCTCCCCTCCGTTTTTAGTGCGTGTGCATGAATATACCAAAGGTCAGAAGTCGGTGAGGTCTTTTCTTCAAATGTACGCAGAGTTCAGACGAGCTGCTATCAGAACGTTTTACCTACCACCGATCATTCAGCTAACAAGTATTTGTTGTGTTCAGCACCATTTCAAGCACTTTGGAGGATACTAAAGATACATATGACATGGGCTTTGGTCAGAAAAGTCACTCATCTAATTGGTGAGATGAATCTAATACTGGCTTTCACATAGCTCACTTTTGGTGTAATTTTGAAACATCCGATCTTGAGGTCACCAATCCTCTTTGCCTGTTCCTCCTCTTCTCCCATCACACAAAGATACCGCAGGCTACCAGGTGGAACCAGCTCCAGCTTTCAACAGAAACTGCAACCCCTATTTGTCTTCTGTTCTACATGCCTGTTGCTCAGCTCAGACATTTCATCTCACAGGGGCTTGATCAGACCTTTCCTTTATAGTTCTTTACAGATGGAATTCTCTATGTCCTGAAAGTGGTTCTAAACTGGAGGAAGAATTTTAAACATGTGAGAAACTACTAGCTGGAAAGAAGAAACTTTGAATAGATATATCTTGCTTCTCTTTTTTATCAGCATGTAATTGATCTAGAATGTGGTGTTAGTTTCAGGTGTACAGCAAAGTGAATCAGTTATATGTGTACATATGTCCATTCTTTTAGAGTCTTTTCCCATATGGGCCTTTACAGAGTATTGCATAGAGTTCCTGTCCTTATTAATTACCTGTTTATAGATAGTGGGCTTCCCTTGTGGCTCAGCTGGTAAAGAATCCACCTGCAATGTGGGAGACCTGGGTTCGATCCCTGGGTTGGGAAGATCTTCTGGAGAAGGGAAAGGCTACCCACTCCAGTATTCTGGCCTGGAGAATTCTATGGACTGTATAGTCCATGGGGTCGCAAAGAGTCAGACATGACTGACTTTCACTTTCACTTTTCACTTTTTAACATAGAGTAGTGTGAATATGACAATCCCAGTCTTCCAATTTACTACCCCAACTCCCCACTTACTCCCTGGTAACCATAAATTTGTTTTCTATATCTCATCTTGCTTTTGAAGAAGATGTCGAATTACCAGTACTTTAAGCATTGTGCAGCTTGTAGTACCGTGAGAGTTAAGAAATGCCTCATTATCTCATCTTCTCCATCATCCTAAACCTTCTAACACTTCTCATGATATTTGAAGTTATTTGGCAAATGATAAGTTATAGTCAGCATAAACATACAAGTATGCAATTGATTAAGCAGACCATGCAGAAAAGTTCAGTATTTGGAAAGGAAAGCTCGACCTCGTATAAACTGAATCTTGGAACAACATTTCAGACCCCTGACTTCAAGAGTAGAATTCAGGGACAGTTTATTAATTTCTTACCACAGGGAATTTAACAATATGTTTCCTGAGACTGAAATATTGACTTTGCAACAGGGCTTATTTGAAGTTTTATCAGGATTCTCGCTTCTTCTGAGCTTCCACTAATGTCTTTATTAATGATCTGAAAAAAGGAGCAGAGGAAACTGGGTCGGAAGAAATCATTTTGCACCAATGGTAGCTAGAACAACCAGCAGTGCACATCTCCTGATTCAGGGGGACTTAAAGGATAGTGTGAGGTGGGGAAGGCCTGTAGCTTGGGAAGGCTGGTCACAGGATGATTCAAGTCCTGATTGGTAGCTGACTAGCGACCAGCTCAGCAGTTTTCAGAAGGCTGACTCCAAGCCAGGGGATTTACAGAGACAATCTGCAAGACACATTTAGAGGAAAGATGATTTGGAAATTACAGTGCTTTCATCCAGACTCAGAAGTTTAAAAAATTTTTATTTTAGTAGATGAAAAATAGAAGAATTTGGATTTTGGAATCAGATAATCTAGATTTTAATCCTGCCTCTATTTTTGATTATATGTGCTATTTTTGGCCTCTATTATACCCATCTATAAAATGGAATGGTAATGCCTGCTTGATTTGTCTTTTTTTTAAAATCATGGGGCCTTGAAGGGTGCATAACTTAGAAGAAAAGATGTATATGGTTTGAGGTCTGATCAACACTAATATAAAAGCCTTGTATCACAGGAGGGTAACAAACTGCTAGGGAATCAGAGGGTAGATTTTTCAAATGAGAAGGAACACACGAGGAAAGGCTTCCTAGAAGAGACAGCATTTGAGCAGGACTTGGGTATTGTAGAATTTTTTTTACAAGTCAGAATACGGTGAGTTAAGAATACTATAAACACTAGGCAAGCAAATTTCAATGGACTTGTACCTGTTCAATCCCACAAAGACACTTCCAAGCCTAAGGGGGAGTGAATTTCCTTGGCAATAGCTGACATTGCTTCTCTCTGTTATAGTTAAAGATACAGACCCTCTGTCTCCAGGCTGCCAATCTGGGCACTTTTCAGCAGCATTAAGCTCACTTAAAAATGATTTGACACAGCATTACATTTTGTAAAAAAGCCTGGTCAATTTTTCATTATAAGTACAAAAAACAAGTTGCTGTTTGTGCTCCAGATATTTTTTTAAAAATACGGTCTGGTGAGTGGAGAGTGGCAGCTTGGGAAAAAAGCTGGCTTAGAGGACTGAAAACCTAAGAGGGCAGAAGCGGGCAGCTCTGCGCTTTATAACCCAGCTCTGCACTTTATAACCCAGCTTTTCTTTAAAGGAGCTATTGGCAACCCTGGAAAGGGTGGGGGAAGCAGAGGGGAAGGAGAGAAGTGGGGAAGAGAATTTCTCGTTCAAATAATCCCATGGCTTTCAGCAAGGTCAAAAGTCTGAGAGTTCTGTGGTGCCTTGGGGAGTGGGACTAAGGAAAATGTGACTTGGCAAGGTCAGCAATTTCTGACACTCATTCAAATTCTAGCCTTAGGAGGGGAGCTATTTGATGAGAACAGAGGAAGAGGTGGCATGAATAGATGACATTTAACATCGGTAGGAGACAGGCGGCTGCAGCAGCTTGTGCACTCAATTCCAGGGGAGACATTTCCAGAACAAACAGAGTCACCTCTTAATTGCCTGCATGTGGATTTCCCACTTGGTGGATTCTTTGAAGGTCTACGGGTTGCTGGTTGTCGACTTTAACTTGCACACTCCAAAGGTACTTCATTTCATTATCCCAGAGACTACATGTTGAGAACGCCAAATCAGCTGGAATCTAAACCTAGGCTAAACTTGTTAGAAATGTATGTCTCCTAGGTAAATGAAAACAAAGAAACTATAATATTTTTCAAGTGTGAATATAGAAGGCTTCTTGACTACCTTTCGTTTTGGGGAGTAGAACTAACATTCACTGAATACCTTGTAAATGGTCACGTTTTTCTGCTCTCCCTTAGTACAATCAAGAATTGATTGGCTCTCCCTCCCATTCACCTCTTCAAGAGGGAAGAGATATATGTATACGAGTAGCTGCTTCATACATATTCATATGTATATGTATTGCAGACTTACTTCATTGTACAGCAGAAACTAACACAACATTGTAAAGCAACTATATTCTAGTAAAAAAATGAAAACTAGACATACATGTGAGATGAATACCACACAAAAAAAGAATTGATTGAACACTTTCTCATCCCCATCTCAGATGTCATTTAAGCTTTTTTAATACTAGGCTCTTTCCAGAGTAACACAAAGTTAAACAAAAAGCATAGTTTTCTATGATATTAAGAGCTTTTAAAAAAGGTCACCTTGACCATTTAGGATTCTTTTTTTTTTTTTTTAATAGGTCAGAGTATATTGTGAGTGGAGAACAATATAAATACAAAACAGGCAAATTTCAAACCCCATATGTGAAAGTTGGTTTTTAAATAATGAGAAAATGTTGATATCATACATTTACAGTCTTTTGACATTTTGTTTGGTGAACAAGTTCATGGGAGGTATTCAGGGAGGTTAAACAAAAACTCTTGGTCTTTAAATCTTCCTCTCTGGCCTCTAGACTTTGGATGTTCAGGGATGCTCCACACTTGTGAATTCTTTCCTCTCTGTCCTGTGCTAAGCCAACGGGAGAAGAGCTTTGTTCTGAGAGAGCACCAGGACCCACTGGCTAGGAATGTGGACGTAGCACAGCAGCCCATTTCGTTGCCTTACCTCACATTCTGTAATTACTCTCTGAGCCTCACCTTCCTTTTCCCCCATATGAGGAGTACAGATCCTCCTGTTAGAGCTGTTGTGAACTTCCAGTGACGTAATGTATTGAGAATGGCAATTCACAATTAGCAATGTGCCTGGCGTATAGCAAATTCTTACAGAATGGGAGTTATTTTATAATAAGCACTTGCTTGTTATTTTACAGCGGAACAGACACTGTGGAGTCCTTTATCACTAAGCCATAAAAACTGTGTGAATATTTCCTTGAAATATTTGTAAACATCTGGAAACAATTTAGTCTGAGGACAGTTTAGGTAACTAAAGGGACTCATTCTTAAAATGAATATATAGTCTCTGGAGACTCCGGGGTCAGAGAGCAAGTGACCAAATACTTCTACTCAATCCACAAAGCTTTGTGGGGAGAAAGAGGGAAACTGAAGGAGGAAGAAAGAGAATGGGTGGAAGAGAAATAGATTTTGCTTAAAGCTAAGCCTCAAGCATATTTTGTTTGAGAAACAACATGTTGCTTACCCTGTGATTTCCATGTCAAAGCCTCTAGGTTATATATCTATTTATTTGCTGAGTGACTTCTAAATCCAGTGCAATACCTCTCAAAACATTATTATTATTATTAAATTTGTTAACCTAGAGATCTTGGGAGATAAAGCCTAGAACTACCTACTGAATTTGGACCCAGTAAGCAATATAAAATCACTGAAGGGGAACCTTAACACTTAGAGTACAATGTGGATCAAAAAAATGTAATGTTTCATAGTGTTAAGAGATAGCTGTGAAATTAGGATACACTTGCAAAAATGAAAGCATTGGATTTTTTCTATTTTTCTTAGACATTACCTTTATTTAAACAATTCATTTGCAAAAGCAGTTGGATTTTTAAATTTTGCTCTTGAAGGTAATATAAAGTCAGGTATGTTTTAAGGGGTTCCAACTTTTAGCCCTTTAAAATTAACTTCAGATTCATGCTTGGGATAATGTAGACTTTAGAAATTTATTTACTTGTAAAATTTTATTTTAAAAAATTCTGGATGCCCTTACTTATTTAGCCAAATAAGGACATTTACATAAAATTCATATTCTTTTCTGACTATATTGTTTCATAAAGTAAAGGATGCTATAGCACTAAAATAATAAAATGAATAAAACACAGGGGCTTCCCCGATGGTTCAGCAGTAAAAAATTTGCCTGCAATGCAAGAGAGGCAGGAGATGCGGGTTCAATCCCCGGGACAGGAAAACCCCTGGAGGAGGAAAGGGCAACTCACTCCAGTATTTTTGCCTGAAAATCCCATGGACAGAGGAGCCTGGTGGGCTACGGTCCGAAGGGTCACAAAAAGTCAGATACGACTGAACAACCGAGCACACACGCACACAGAATAAAACATATGGGTGCATTTAACTTATTAAGAAACTCACTGTCTTATACTTATTTCCTTTCCAACTTATGTTGGAATCTTGAAAGCTTTGTCTTCGTTCTGAGGGCTCTGTTTTGGAAGTCTCTGACCGAGGTATTTTTTGCTTCCTATATATTCACCGTATAATTACTGATTTCATTATTGAAACTCAATGATTTCATGGTGACCCAAGTTCAAGTAAAATTCATACTGTTCTTTAGCTATGCATTTTCAGCTCTTAGTTCTGTGTCCAAAAGAAATGTTATCATCAATATGCATTGACAACCAATTACATATTTAAAACCAGATGGGAGATAATCTGAGTTAAAAGTAGACATTTGCACCTCTTTTTCAGGAATTATTGATTTGTTGTTATTGTTCAGTCACTAAGTTGTGTCTGATTATTTGCAACCACATGAACTACGGCATGCCAGGCTTCCCTGTCCTTCACTATCTCCTGGTTGTATTAAATCCATCAAGATATACTTTTATCTTATCCACTGGTACCCAATCTTAGAGTCTCCATCTTCTTACGAGCAATGATAGAAAAACTTCTAATTTTCAGTTATTTCACAACACCAAATGAAAATACATGTTTACTCTCTAAAGACAAAGAAAAATCTTGATTTATTGATTGGATTGATATTAATTTACTGTAATTCCATGGAGCCTTCTCTAGCTGTTAAAATACAGTATGTGCCTGTGTTAAGTTGTGTCTAACTCTTTGTAACTCTATGGACTGTTGCCCACCAGGCTCCTCTGTCCATGAAATTTTCCAAACAAGAATACTTGAATGGGTTGCCATGCCCTCCTCCAGGGGATCTTCTTAACCTAGGGATCAAACCTCCATCTCTTATGTCTCCTGCATTGGCGGGTGGGTTCTTGACCAGGGGCTCATTAAAAAGCTGATTGAATGCATAATAAATGATGATATTCCTGGCTGTCACAGGCTAAATTACACCATGGACAGACAATTTTGAGTTTACTTAATGCACCATAACAAATTATAGCTTATTTTCTGGTAAAGTTTTTGCAACATGGAATCTGCGAGGGTGGGGAGGTGGTCCATGGAGACGAAAAGATGGACAGCTTTCTTTTCAGTGTGTGATGATGTGAGTGGAAACAAGGCTGTGCTCTGAGGGAGTTTTGTATATTTAATTTGAATGTTTGTGGCCAGAAGTTGTGCTAAGAAGCATGTGATTTTTTTTTTTTTCACTTTCAGTATGATTCTAAGGTCCTGATATTCATCAGCTTAAAAAAAAAATCTTTTTTCATTTCTTAGATATTTTTCTTGCATTTGGACACCAGGTGGCGATATGAGGTGAGATGTGGGGAGCTTGGGGCTCTGAGGTTGGATCATGTCATAGAGTGAAAGGAAGCAGGTAATGATCTGGAGAACAAATGTGTGTGTTTGGAAGATAGATAAGTTAAAAAGGAAGACATGGTAATGATTTGGCTGTATTTTGGCTAAGAAAAACTAGGTTGGCATTCATCATCTGTGTGAAAAACACTGTTCTCACCAGATTCCAGACAGTATTTCCCATGGAAAATTCAGGAGTTACCAGACAGTGTGTATNAAATGAATAAAACACAGGGGCTTCCCCGATGGTTCAGCAGTAAAAAATTTGCCTGCAATGCAAGAGAGGCAGGAGATGCGGGTTCAATCCCCGGGACAGGAAAACCCCTGGAGGAGGAAAGGGCAACTCACTCCAGTATTTTTGCCTGAAAATCCCATGGACAGAGGAGCCTGGTGGGCTACGGTCCGAAGGGTCACAAAAAGTCAGATACGACTGAACAACCGAGCACACACGCACACAGAATAAAACATATGGGTGCATTTAACTTATTAAGAAACTCACTGTCTTATACTTATTTCCTTTCCAACTTATGTTGGAATCTTGAAAGCTTTGTCTTCGTTCTGAGGGCTCTGTTTTGGAAGTCTCTGACCGAGGTATTTTTTGCTTCCTATATATTCACCGTATAATTACTGATTTCATTATTGAAACTCAATGATTTCATGGTGACCCAAGTTCAAGTAAAATTCATACTGTTCTTTAGCTATGCATTTTCAGCTCTTAGTTCTGTGTCCAAAAGAAATGTTATCATCAATATGCATTGACAACCAATTACATATTTAAAACCAGATGGGAGATAATCTGAGTTAAAAGTAGACATTTGCACCTCTTTTTCAGGAATTATTGATTTGTTGTTATTGTTCAGTCACTAAGTTGTGTCTGATTATTTGCAACCACATGAACTACGGCATGCCAGGCTTCCCTGTCCTTCACTATCTCCTGGTTGTATTAAATCCATCAAGATATACTTTTATCTTATCCACTGGTACCCAATCTTAGAGTCTCCATCTTCTTACGAGCAATGATAGAAAAACTTCTAATTTTCAGTTATTTCACAACACCAAATGAAAATACATGTTTACTCTCTAAAGACAAAGAAAAATCTTGATTTATTGATTGGATTGATATTAATTTACTGTAATTCCATGGAGCCTTCTCTAGCTGTTAAAATACAGTATGTGCCTGTGTTAAGTTGTGTCTAACTCTTTGTAACTCTATGGACTGTTGCCCACCAGGCTCCTCTGTCCATGAAATTTTCCAAACAAGAATACTTGAATGGGTTGCCATGCCCTCCTCCAGGGGATCTTCTTAACCTAGGGATCAAACCTCCATCTCTTATGTCTCCTGCATTGGCGGGTGGGTTCTTGACCAGGGGCTCATTAAAAAGCTGATTGAATGCATAATAAATGATGATATTCCTGGCTGTCACAGGCTAAATTACACCATGGACAGACAATTTTGAGTTTACTTAATGCACCATAACAAATTATAGCTTATTTTCTGGTAAAGTTTTTGCAACATGGAATCTGCGAGGGTGGGGAGGTGGTCCATGGAGACGAAAAGATGGACAGCTTTCTTTTCAGTGTGTGATGATGTGAGTGGAAACAAGGCTGTGCTCTGAGGGAGTTTTGTATATTTAATTTGAATGTTTGTGGCCAGAAGTTGTGCTAAGAAGCATGTGATTTTTTTTTTTTTCACTTTCAGTATGATTCTAAGGTCCTGATATTCATCAGCTTAAAAAAAAAATCTTTTTTCATTTCTTAGATATTTTTCTTGCATTTGGACACCAGGTGGCGATATGAGGTGAGATGTGGGGAGCTTGGGGCTCTGAGGTTGGATCATGTCATAGAGTGAAAGGAAGCAGGTAATGATCTGGAGAACAAATGTGTGTGTTTGGAAGATAGATAAGTTAAAAAGGAAGACATGGTAATGATTTGGCTGTATTTTGGCTAAGAAAAACTAGGTTGGCATTCATCATCTGTGTGAAAAACACTGTTCTCACCAGATTCCAGACAGTATTTCCCATGGAAAATTCAGGAGTTACCAGACAGTGTGTATCTCCTGCTAGCCATTTTGATTAGCATTTCATAATATGCAAGGCCCACCTTCCTCCCTTCTCTCTCTACATGGAATATACAAACCTTGGGCTGAATGGTGAAAGATGAATAGGTACTAATCACTTAGAACAGACTGGGGGAGGGAAGTTATACATAATAGCACATTTTGCCAACACAAACAGTTCAAGTCTGTGTGGCTGTGTACAAGAAAAATTGGTTGAGTCTTAGCCTTTAACCATGCTGCTGCTGCTGCTGCTAAGTCGCTTCAGTCGTGTCTGACTCTGTGTGACCCCATGGACTACACCCCATCAGGCTCAATTGTCCCTGGGATTCTCCAGGCAAGAACACTGGAGTGGGTTACCATTTCCTTCTCCAATGCATGAAAGTGAAAAGTGAAAGGGAAGTCACTCAGTCGTATCTGACTCTTAGCGACCCCATGGACTGCAGCCCACCAGGCTCCTCCATCCATGGGATTTTCCAGGCAAGAGTACTGGAGTGGAATAGTCATACCCCAAAGCAAAATCAGTAATTATCATTACTAGATTGGTTTTGAATTTGAAAATATGAGAGAATTCATGTTTGGCAGAACCTCCCCACCTCCTGCTATATATGAGGATTTGTGTGATAAAAGTAATTATAATATTAATTGGACTTTAAATATTCAAATGCTTTTACAGGTCAGGATGGATTAAATATGGGCCACCTAGATTTTCTGTCAGAAAGATCAGGAAGTGTGATTCTGGGAAGAGTTTGAATAAAATATAGTTTAGAAGCTAATCAGAGAGATGGGAATTTCAGAAGAGTAAGAGCCAGGAGAGAGAACAGTAAGTTGGCTTGATGCATGCACTGCCTTTGGGGTCAGACCAGAGACTACAAGGACTGATCAGAGATAGTCCGTTAGAAAAGGCTTGATGGCAGGGAGGAGGGACTAATGGTTTTATCCCGACAGACAAAAAGGATTTAAAGAAGATAATGTGGTTTTTTTTAAAAGGTGCTTCTTTGACAAAATTTGGGTTTTAGATTGCTGTGGAGAGGGTAGAGTAACACTTCCAAGTGAGAGACATGTTCTGTTCACCAGTACAGTGTGGCTCAATGGTAAGGAATCTACCTACTAAGGTAGGAGATGTGAGTTAGATCCCCCAGAGAAGGAAATGGCAATCCACCAGTTTTCACACCTGGGAAATCCCATAGACAGAAGACCCTGGCGGGACATGAGTTGGACTAGAGTTGGACATAAGTTAACGACTAAATAACAACAGCAAACAATGATTTTTCCAGTGCCCATCACAGACCTGGAAAATTATTCCTCAAAAAGTATTGGTTGACTAAAGGAAATAAAGCATATGGGTTGGGTGCCAGCAAGCAAACTCCAACTGGGTTAAAAAAATGTTTTTTAGCCAACCTAGGTGTGAAATATAAAGTGATGTCTTAGACACTGCTGATGGGTTTAATCAGGTCAGTCTTAATCCAAGTAGTGAGAACCAACTTGTTTCTTTAGAGTGCCACTCAAATGAATGCTGACTTCAAGAAGATACTACGTTCATTTCTTCCTTCTCCTTCCTCCCTCTCTCTTGCCCTCTTTCCTTCTTCCCTTCTTGTTATCCTCATGATTTTGCTATTATTTCAAGTACACTGAATCACGTGTTCCCATTTTCCCCTCCTCGCTCTCCTTCCCCCCTCCCTTTTCTTTTCCTCCCTCTATTTTTTTGCATTCCCTTCTCCACCCTTCTTTTTCTCCTCACCCCTTCTTTCTTCCTCCTTCTGCTTCCTCTCCCTCTTCTTGTATGAGTGACAAATACGGAATTGAAAATAAATAAGCTAAAGGAGCACAGTCCCAAGGGTTTAATGTAACCTTGTACTCTGGTGGCTGACAGAGATCTAACAGCAGGTTTCAGGAGACTCTGTGACCTTCTATTGGGGGTGGGGGGAGCAATGCCTTATTACAACACTTAAACCTGCCTTTTTCCAGCATTAAGAAATCTTTAATGAACAGTCATGTGTACGGGATACTGTGTTAACCATACTGAGAACGCAAAGTTCCTTGTCTCTCAAGAAACTTGAGTTGATAGATAGATCTAGAATCTAAAATCTAGATTAGATAAACATAAAATAGTTATAATAGTAAACAGAAAGTGGCATTATAAGAGAAGAACAAATTATTTGCTATGGAAATTATTTTTATCTTGGAAGCCCAAAACTGGAGTAGGATTTATATTTCTGGGAAAGAATATGCATTTATTTGAACAATTTTCCAGAATCAGGAAGTTCTTCCTAAAACTAACATCCTCATGGGTTAAAAATCTAATTATTTTTCCATAGTTTCAACATTTTTGATTAAATTTTTAATTTGAAGCGTTTGACTCAGAGAAGAACCTTGAAAGTCCCAGTAAATGGGTTCAGTAAGACAGTTGAAATATTTTTCCTTGTTTCACTATTGAATTATATATAGACTGTAGATCATTTTCTAGAATGTAGTTAAAGGATAACCTTACATTGTTATAACCCTATATTATAAGGAGCATTATAACCTTATTACTAAGTTCCGCATTACATTTATTTGATGAAAAATCAAAGCAGTTTTTATTTCAGGTTACTAGTATTCTCTTATTATTTTAGAATTAGATTTGTCCTAGTATGGAATTTTTTTAAGATAAAAAATGGTTGTCTATGACAAGTACTGGGAACTTAAAAGGGTCCAGTTGAGAATCTTCATGGAAGTAAGTTAAAGAAATCTTTTACTAATTAATGTCCCATCTCTCTCTCTCTCTCTCTCTCTCTCTCTCTCTCTCACACACACACACACATACGCGCACACGCAGACACACATATATACACACACCCCTGCCTCTCTTACACTTCTCTGCATCTGGGGCTTTTGGAATTTTTATATCGTCAAAAAGGCTTACATTCTGCAGAAAGCCCTTGACCTTAAGGTACCTTGGGAAACTTTAGGAGCTGGCCTAATCCTGTATATATTCCAGGCAAAATTTGACAGCCTTATTGCTTTTCATCATTAAGTGATCCTGGAACTTTTCCTAAATAGTTGGGCATATTAACACCGGCATCTTGATTCATTTCCAACCCAACCTTCAATTTATTCCACTTAGGCTAGTCATAGCATTCTTTCCTGCTCCTTCTGTGACCTAAGCCATTCTGGGAGAATGCTATGTGTGCTGTTAGTATTTGTAGAGGTCTCAGGCAATAGAAGCCATAGAAAAGCCAAATAGCATGGTTTTGTTATTACTACTAATCACAGGGCTCTCCCTCAAAGGAATGAGGGTGAGAAAATATCATTTAGCTTTGATAAATGACTTGCAAAATAGAATATGCTGTAGAAAGATTCTAAATATTACTATACATAAAGAGTGGAGACAGCATGCAAATGTGATTAAGGAGGTGGGGTCAGAGGGCAAAACTGGAATATGGGTGCACTTAGGGTCAATGTGACTGAATTGTGCTATGATGTAATTTCCTGCACATACCAATCTCAGAGTTAGGTTTTCAGGAAACAGGATATTTGATATGGCAGCACTGCCTTACTTATGAAGGGGACCAGGAAAGAACAACAGTTGACTTTCTTGCTGGGCTGTGATCCCCCACTTCCCCTACCCCAAAGCCCAATAAACTCAACAATCACTACCATAAATAATTTGAAAATTGATATTACTAGATAAAACTTGCTCAGCCAGACTCTAAAAAGGAGAACTTTTAGGAATGAAATGTTTGATAGTATGGTTGGCATGATGAATGCATAATGAGCCATTCATTACTTGAAATTTCTTAGAGATTGAATCAAAAATATGAGAAGATCAGACCTTGAACTGGACTAAAGTTTGAGATGAGACAAGGGATCAGGAGAGATCTATTCTCTCAAAAATCTAATCTGATTGGAGGAAAGTGAGACGTCGTAGGAAAGCAATCAGTTTACGTAGTATAAATTGCATGCGCGTTTTTGTTTACAAAACAAAATGGTTGAGGGGCAGCAATTCCATTTTATTTCAGACACTTGGTTCCTAATTTCCATGTTCTCTGTCTGTGAGAAGTGGAAATGGTATTGTTCATCATACATAGTCCCACGGAATTTTAGTTTTCGACAGTACTTCACGGTTTTTTTGGAGGAAGGTTGCTGCCACAGAGGATTTTATTACCACATTCTTTGGTTTCTAGGGGTAAGTGTGTCCAAAATCCTAGGTGCAAACGGACCCAAGTTTCAGCAACACAAGGTTTTAGTTTCTCATTAGTGTTTGTTATAGTCCCTGCCAACACCTGGAACATAGTAGAAAGGTTGGATCAATTTTTAAAATGAATTTAGGAGGAAACAGTAACTTACGGAATCTCTGAACTCAAGGTTGAAAGAGAACTTTTAAATGATTGACTCAAATCTACTCTGGGATCTGGAATATTCCTTCTCTGGTATTCCTGGCAGACAGAATCCAAGGCTTGCTTAAAGATTTTCACAGCTACGGAGTGCACTAATAGAATAGATGTTTTTTTGGTAGAATGGAAAGTATCTTTACAAAATGTATGTGAAAACTTTGTGCATGTATCTGTTTGTGTGCATGTATAATACATATGCCCATTTAGAAGAGGCATATTCCCTATATAACTTCATTTTCTTATTGGAAAGCTAGTCATATGGGCTAAGAAGTGTGCACATGCTTATGGGGAAAATAAAGGAATTGGAATAGTGTTTAAAATCTGGGAAATGTGCCCACGGTATTTACCAGTCTTTTAAGAAAACATATTTAGGCTTTTAGTACCGAGCACATCTTTTTATTGACTCAGGACCTTCTACTATTTCACAATGAAAGCAGACTGTAAATAAAACGTTACTGATTTTCTTTTTTCCTTTTTCCTGTAGTAACCAAATGCTTTCAGCCACTGGAGTCTAATGAGAAACAGCTGTGCTTGAAGTGTTGCTTCTATAGATAAAAAAATTTAAGTACGATAACATCTAAGGCTTTTTTGTTGTTAGAATAACAATAGATGCAGGAACTAAGAGGTGGCTAAAGGCATCAGTTCTTCTAATTTGTCATTCAGCTTCTTCATGAAATAAATTTGGAAGTGGCAGTCTAACAATCTGGTGCACTGGGAGAGAGGCTGAGGTTCTCTGACATAGCATGCAGTTGCAAGAACTTGCAGTGGGAGAGATTAGTACACCCACTGAGATGCCTTTGGAGGCCTGATTTATAAGATATCTGATATTAGAATAGCTAAATGCAATAACTCTACCCCCATAGACTATTAGAGCTAGAAGGGGCAGGAGAAGGTATCCTTCCAGACCTCTTATTTGCAAATTCCTATTATATGAGGAATTTGAAGTGATTTGTATAAAATCAGCTCACTGATTGCAGCCGGAGCGCCTGCTAAATGCTTATTATTTTCCACCAGTGGCTTTTCCAAAGCTGCCTTCTGGTTGTAACCACCCAAAATAAGATGCTAAACAAATACTACATACCTAAACATTTAATCATTCCCCCATCCCCCCTTAGCAAAACCTTTCTGGAATGTATTTGATGCTGGTGTCGTCTCTGTGTTCACAACGCTTGGTGAAGGAGTGTGTCTGTTTGGGTGGAAAGGTCATTCTTTCATGCTGCGAATACATACACGCATGAAATTCTCAGTCACAGTTAAATAGAGAAGAATATTTTCTTCTTCAGAGTCAGGATCCGAAGCCTTTATATTGCCAGCTGTGCTTGAGTTCTTTTCACTTTGGACACATCAAACCCCAGTCAATTATATTTCCTATTAGTTCCTTTCACTCGGACATATCAACTCCCAGTCAGTTGTATTTCCTACTACTTCAAATCACTTCCTATAATAATATTGTAAATCAACTATAATTCAATTAAAAGATAAATAAAGACTAAAGACTCAAAAAGGAAAATAGAGACTATCACCACCAGCATTTTTGGATTTGAATGCTGGCAAGAGAGTCAAACATCGAAGAAATTTTGCTGCAAAGCTTTTCAATTCAGTGGGCACTGGACTGTGCTAAAATAAGTGAGGAATTGAAGTGGTGCTGTTCATTATTTTGAAATATTAAATGTGCAACATGTAAGCAATGATTTGACTAATAATTTGATAGTGACTAACTATGGATGTGCTTTTTTTACTCATTTCAGTGAGGAATCACTTTTAAAGTCTTTATTCATGAACCTGTAGTCTCATATTGGCATTAGATAGTTTAAGATATTCTAAAAAGCAGTCATTCTAGGTTACTGGTTGCCATTTCCTTCTCCAGAGGATCTTCCTGACCCAGGGATCAAACCCAGGTCTCCTGCTTTAGAGGCAGATGCTTTAACCTCTGAGCCACCAGGGAAGCCCCAGTAAAAAAAAAAAAAAGAAAGAAAATATAAAACTATATGTATTTGAAATTCGGAGACAATTTTATTTATTTGATCTTTATTTTTTTAAATAAAATGTGTACCTATTTAAGGTAAAAAAAATCACTACCTGTTAATTTCTATTATAAAGTCATGTCTCCAGTCAACAATTAATTTGTAAGAGGTATGAAATCACATCTTCCCCCTACCCCCTACCCACCCCGCCTCCAGCTATCCTAATCACATCTGTTTTCACTCCTTTTCCTGGGTATACCCTTTTTTGCTGTATTTTATGGGATCTTTGCTGGAACCCCAGCTGAGGTAGTGTAGCACAGGATTAGAACAATTTGGGATGATTTTTCTGGGACTAGAAAGTCCTGTTTACTGCAGATAAATAAAATATAGACATGCTTCCCTCTAGACTTCAGCGTAGAAGGCTTGGGCTTTTAGTTTCCTCTCCCTGCAATGGTATGTGTGTTCAAACTCCAGTACAAGAGAGAGACAGAGAGATCCACTCTTCATACTTGCGCTGGTTACTCACGCAAGGTGCCAAGTAGTCAGGAGCAAAGGAGAGAGTGATACGTGAAAAGTCCCAGGGTCACATGACAGAAAGACAGAGCCCGGCGTGCTTGCCTAGAGCTATTTAGAAACTTGGTGGGTGTTACTCCCTAGGGTACTAAATTGTGTCATTAGTCACAACCAACAGTGACATGTCTGTATTAGAGAAAAAGAGGCAGTCTTGAATCTCAATATCATATTTTTTTTTTGTCTTATGTTGCTTGTTCCCTAGTGTACAGTTCTCAGAGAGGAATGCGTCCCAGTATTCCAATAGTTATGAAAAGATAACAGAAATACAGCTGCTGGTCCAGAAGGGATGTGGTTAAGATTTGTTAAGCCTCTTGAAGTCCCTTACAAGTAAAAATACCTCACTGATTGATTCTGATGTTTCAATTTTCCAGTTAAAAAATAAATGGGCAAATAACACATTTTGGCATTTGTGTTTGAGATTTGTATCTCTTTATTTATATGTAAATTACTTTAAAAGCTAGGAAAACCTATAAAATCATAAATATTCCACACTGGGGACTCAAACTAAGAGTATTTGTCAAATAAAATGAATTCTTCAAGATCTGCTTTGAGCTACTTTCTTTGCATCTAAGCACAGCCTCTCTTAGAGGAAGGAAATAGTAAAGTTCTCACACAGAGAGAGAAAAAGTTTACCACTCAGTAAAAATCCAGGGCCTTGCCGTATGAAAGCTTTAATTTAGTTGGGCTCACTCTTCCATGAGTTAATTTAGAGCACGAATAAAAGGAGATTATTTTGGAGCAGAGAATCTGCCTGGCACATTCTCTGAACCTAATAGAGCTAAATAAAGCTACCCAAACGCCTGTGATTTTTGGAGGAGGTCACCCACAAGTGATAGCCCTGTGATAGTTTTTAAGAACACAGTGGACCAAGTGAGAAGGAACTTGCCCTAATCTGTAGAGGTCAGGCGCCTCAATATATGAATGCTGCTGCTGCTAAGTCGCTTCAGTAGTGTCTGACTCTATACAACCCCATAGATGACCGCCCACCAGGCTCCTCGGTCCCTGGGATTCTCCAGGCAAGAATACTGGAGTGGGTTGCCATTTCCTTTTCCAATGCATGCATGCATGCATGCTAAGTCACTTCAGCTGTGTCCGACTCTGTGTGACCCCATGGACAGCAGCCTACCGGGCTCCTCTGTCCAAGGGATTCTTCAGGCAAGAATACTGGAGTGGGTTGCCATTTCCTTCTCCACAATATATGCATAGACCCACTTAAACACACATTAACAGGCAAAGAAATGGAACATGAACACGCAAGTATGCCTGAGTATACACAAATACACACATACACAGACACACAGTGCGGGAGGCAGCAAGAAGAAAGAGAAAGTACATAGGCTTAGAAATAGAGTAAGACGTGTCTCAGTTTTAGCTGGGTACCTACCTGGTTTCCATTGGGAAAGAGATAAACTTAATCTCTTTAAGTCTCAGTTACTTTACAGGAAAAATGGGAACAATTAGAGGGTTATCATATTGGATGTGAAAAGTATAAACATTCACAATCACCTTACAACCCTAATATTTTAGTTTTGATTTTTTTCCTTGCCTTTACCTTTTCTGTTTTTCCCCCCATAATAAGTGTTAGACAAACTCATCACTGAAACTTAGAGTATAGAAAAGATAATATTTTTCTATTGTCTATTATTATATAGACAATATATCTATTATTGCATCACTTAGAGGTGAATACTCAACATTTTGATGTATTTCCTTCTAGTCTTATTTTGTTGAATGTTGTTTCACATAGTTAAGAATAAACCATACGTTTAACTTGCATGTATACTTCCCTTGCATATATACATATGGACATAAACGTTCACAAGTGTTCTTTCATAACATTAAAAAGCCTTTATAAAAACATATTTTAATACTGCATATTTTTTCTCCTCATCTTTATCAACATTACTGCCAACATCATCATTATCATCATTTATGGATCACTATGTATAGTGATATAGATACATATACAAACCACTATAAACAAAAATAAGTGGTTTATATATATTCTTTTATTTTATTTCATTCTCATAAAATACTGATGTTTGTATGCTGAGACAAATATAGTCAATAAAAACAAAATATTGAAGGGAATGGTTATATTAATATGTAAGTCTCTGAGAGAAACACCAGGACCATTTAAGTTAAGTGGCAACAAAGTGATAGTAATATTGGCAATGATCTCATACTTCTTTGGAGAGTTAAATCTAATGAAGATATACACATATGTTTCTTGAGAAAGATGCTGTATCATCTACATATACACTTGAGAATTATCTTTAAAAAAATCTAAAATCTGGAAAACAAAGCACCTTTTTGTTTTTCTGTTCCTAGGAAAGAAATCATTTAAAGATGGCTTAATGCCTCAATGAAATGCAAAAAGGCTTCTTCCGAGAATACATAGGCACCATTCAGGATTTGGGAAAATGTTTTAAAATCACAGTAGAGGCCTTTTGGGTATTAAAATTCACTATTTTTCTGACCAGTTAGCCTCTAAATGAAGCAGCTGAGAGGAATAAAACCATATTATTTCTTTAGTTTTCAGAAACCAATCTTGTCATTTCCATTTGTATCAACAGAGCTCATTCAGAGCAGAATTGGAGCAAAGTTGCTGCTGACTTGATTTGGCTAGAGATTCTTAAACAACGCCTTAAACAACCATCACATCTTTCTGCTGGCTTGCTGGTCTACCAGCCTCTGTTAGATGCGGTAAAGGGAGAGAGAGTGCAAGAGATGGAGGAGTCAGTCTTCAAATGGGAAAAGAATGGGCGAGAAGGGTCCAGGGGGCTCTCTGGGGAAGGGGCTCTTGGTGTTTAATGTACTAGTCCTCCCTTCAGAGTGGCCCACTGGCCGCCAAGGCTGGTGTTATCCTGTGTGCAATGTTGATGGTCTGTAATCCTTTGTCAGGGTAATTGACGGTGAAGTCTGCACTTTTGCAGCTAATGATAAATAGGGCTTTTAAAGGCTGTAATTTCTTGTTTAACTGATGCCAGTTGCAAATACTTTGTGCGGAGGAATAATTCCTCTCTGCCAAATAAAATACAGTGGAAGTCTGGGGCGTGTTTTTCAGCTTATTGTTAATCACAGCTTGCCTGACAGAGCACTTTCTATGTAGGAGATAAATGCTTGGGCCGTCTGGCTGCCAGTTTCAGTACAGAAAGGACTCTTCTTGTGGAAAAAGTTTTTCTGTTTCTCCAGCAAACATTAATAAGTCTTCTTTATTTTTCTTTAATTTTTATTCTTGTATAAAACTCTTTCAGAGAGGCAAATGTTTGGTTCCTTGAAAAGAGGGGTTCTTTGAGTTTCTGAATGTGTCTCATTTCTCCCTCTGTTCCATCCTGGGGCTGTGGTTTGGACATAGCTCCTCCAGATAAAGGGCAAGAAGGCAACTTTCTCAATTCACAGAAAATTGAATTATGAGCAGTGGGGTTGAGGATGAGGACCCTGAGGGTTCTGCCCATTTCAAGACTAAAGGGAAAGTTGTAGTGAAAAGGGCTTGAAAATGGCAAAGAGGAGAGAAATAAGGGTTCCTGGTGAGCTCAGAAAGAAACAGACTTGCTTGTATTTGAATTGGACAAGGCAACACAAAAACACGATGAGAAATACCAGTTTGCCTCAGAGTACAAATGCCTGCATTTCTGGCAGTTTTATGTATATATCTAATTACATTTTAAATGTACAGTAGAGTTAGCAATTTAAAAATATCCTATGGTCAGTATTTTGTCATATCTGATACTATGTTTATGGAAATTTTCATTTTTTAGAATAAATAAGTTGCTGAAAGTGAGACTCCTCAGGAGCTCAGGAAGCTCACTAGTTCTCAGGTGGAGTGTTGGCGGGTGGAGGCAATTTCTGGTAGTATAGAGCTTTTGATAGTGTTATTGCAGCTTCCTTATGGAGGGGTGCATGGTCTTTTGGGATATATATTTGGACCATTTGGACAGTCTTTCAAAGCTCTCCCATATATTAAAAAATGGTGCTTCTTCATGTCCTGAATTTGTACTTTGCATCTTCAGTAATTCAGGCACACATAGACTTAATAGATTGAAAGAAAGAAGAGTTAAACATAGGTTCACACAGGAGAGTCAGTGAGAGATGATGGACAGGGATATTAAGAATCAGAGATGCCTAAAGCATCCTAAGTATTCAGAGTAGCAGGATGGACCACATTGCTAGTACCAACCTTTGGAATCTATGTAACATCGATGTTTGTCACATGCCCATCCAAAACTGTCTTCTATGCAGTTGCCAGGATGTTATCTGAAAGGCAAAATTGCTCCTGTCACCCACTCCCCTGCTGATTCCTGTGCACTAAAGGATGGAGTCCAAATGCATGTTGTTGAGAGGCCCTCCACTATCTGGCCTTACTTTTCCTACAGCTTCATCTTCTTCCTCTTAGATCTCCCGGTGCTCAGCTTCAGCAACTTTTAAGAAAGTCAAGATCATGTCGCTTAGCAGCTCTGCATTGTTGAGATACCTACTTTCCAGAACTTCTAATATTAGGACAATGCATGCTCCTTCATGGGGCTGGAATGAGAAAAATAAGTGAAGTGAAAATCCTCTGTTAAGAATGAGTAATATTGCTTCCTATCACTGCCTTTCCGTTACCAGTAGTCTTTCCCCCTAGGTCAAAATGTATATTTTTCCCTTCAAAATCCAGTGCAATTAGTTTCTCCTTTTCTGTGACTCTTTTCTCATCAATTTAGACACACTTGATCCTTGATTTGTTCCACAATTTTAGTGTATGCCTCCATTATTTAGCTCATTTTTTTGAAGTTACTTGTTTATATATCTGTTTTTCTCACTAAACTGTGAGCTCCTTGTGGGGGTGGGGGCCACTGACCTTTCATATCCACCAGGCAGTGGGTGTTCAATAAATATATGTTACAGTGAATAGAAAGAAAACACAAATAGAAAACCTGAATTGACTCATCATTGCAATTATTTTTAATTCCATGGTTTAAGGGCTCATATAAACTTTGGGAATGAACTCAGTTTAACTTGTTGGCTACTGATCATTCCATCTCTACTCAAGCCAAATGCTTTGCTTGCTTTGTTCAAGAACTGCACATTTGTCAGATTCCCCCCTGTGGAGTTGGCATGTGTATGAGGTGCATGTGAGGGGAAAGCAGGCACACATTTCTGCTCACAAATGTAATTTCCATCACAAAAAACTAAAAAGAGAACTACCCAACTTAATTTCTTAGTGGGGCTAACCAGATCCTTTCATTGAGGTTCTGATGTCTATGTCGAATTTTGATTTTTTTTCCTCATGTTTTCCATTGTTCTATCACACCCTTTCAAGGATAAACACTTAATTTTTAAATTTTATTTTGATAGCACTCAAGACAAAGACAGTATAATATGGTTCTTCCATAAATGGCAATAGCAGAGTATTTCAAACAACTGGGGATTCCAGAAAGCTGAGGTTGTGGCAGTTCAGTGATTGATGATGCTGAGTGTAATGGATGGGTACTAGATCTATGCAATTATCTTGTTCCCATTGGCCTTGTACATAATTGGATTTATCCTCCTATGATTCTGGGAAGAATTTGTAACTAGTTGATCAGGAGAAAAATAGAAATATCTTGTAGGCTATAACTTCAGTGTTTAATATTTTGCCAAATCAAATGCTCAGAAGTATTTCTCTGAATGAAACACCTCTTATACGAATCATACGATTGCAACCCAATCATATGTATGAAGAAGTCGGTATATTTATCTATTTCAAATTCTCAGTTAAAATTGTACCCAACACATGCCCACAAATTTCTGTGCACTTCTTAAAAAGTTCTTCCGTCTTTTTATAGCTTTAGGAAGGAAGTTTCATAATCTCTGCATTCTTTGAGGAAAGAATGCCAGTTCTTTGAAAGACAAGCAGAGTAAAGCATTTTAAAACTTAGGCTCTATAGCCAAACTGACAAGGGTCAAGTGTCAACTCTGTGCCCCTGGTCAGGCTGATCAATCCCTTTCAGCCTAGGTTTCTTCATCTGCAACACGAGGATAATAATAATATGACCTCTTAATGAAATATAAAATAGTCCATATAAAGTTCTGAAGAACGATTCTTGGAGAATAGTAAGTACTCAGTAACTTTGTAATTAAGAAATATTAGTTAAGTACCTGGGAAATCATATTAATGCAGCATCACACCAGATCCTGGAAAATAGATAAGAAAGGTACAAAACATTGTCTCTGCCTTCACAGAGTTTACAATAATAGTGTCTTATTTATTTGCATAGTATTTTTAAGATGAAAACCATCTTCTTTGAATCTCACAGCAATCCATTAAGATTTTTTCCTTTGTTAGTAAAGAAACTGGAGCATAGGAAGGATGTGAATTTGTTGAATGATATGAGGGGCAGACAGGATGGGCACTCAAGCCTCTATCTTCCAGTTAGTGTCCTTTCCAATACACGCTACTCTCTCCCTTTGAGTAGCTATTGAGACAATGGCACACTGTATAACAATGTGTTAAATTGTGTGAACCAAGCACTTAAAGCAATTAGAGTTAAGAAAAGAGAACAATTAATGGGATCAAGAAGAGTTGGGACAAGTAAAATAACATTTTTCATTAAAGATAAAAATAATGAATTTATCCACTGTCAGTTTAAAATTCTGAATGCCAACAAACATTGGTTTCTCTTGTATATTAAATTAATGTTACTTAGTTTTGCTGAACTGTATTAAATTATTAATATATATTTTTCCTTAAAATTGTATTAAGTACTCTTCTCCTTTCTTAAACCATAAAGATATTTGGAATATAAATGAAATAACATATGTGAGGTGCTTTATGATCTTTGGAGGAAAGACACCATATAAATGCAGCCTCTCAACCCTCAGAAGTTATGAACACAATTACATTGTCTCTCTTTAGTGGAATTTTGTGCTTTCCAACTGCATTGAGAATAAAGTGGGAGACACAGATTTCTAGTTCTTTTCCCGAGGTTTAAAAATCTCTAGGCTGTGGTTAACTTCTGGCTTGAGACCACAAAAAACACACTCCAAATATTCATCATATCCAAAGGTTAAGTAGGGTACAAAGATGTAATTGATTTATTGGCCAGTGGTCACTGCAGTCATTGTATAGGACTCTTTGCAAACTTGCCTTCTCAGCTGTTCTGTATGCTTAGAGGAACCTTGCAAAGCAAACTAGACTTGGGAGAACCAATGACATACATCTTCCTGTCTCCTGTCCTGAGCCCCCACAAGGGATGATCCTGGAGAAACTCACCATCGTGATAGTCTTTGTTGAAACAAATAAAATGGTAGACAGATTTGCCCCAACAGATCTGCACCTTGTGTGTGACAAACTACACACCAAATTCTTCTTAATCCTAAATGTCAGAGTTAGTCTGTTAGCCTGGGGAATAAATTGATTTTTTGGATTCTCTCCTTTTGGAAGAGGCATCAACTTGCAATGCAACTAACAGGCCTAAATTCTGTTGTTACTGGGTCCATTGTAACATTATTTTTCTAGCCCTGACAAGAAACTGCTTTTCTAGAGGGACCCATAAAACCTACCTAGTTGCTTTGGTCTGGACTTTGAAACATATACTGCAAATGGTTCTAAAGGCTTGCATGTTACTTGAGTCCTGGTGGGATGGTGTCAATATATAAACTCTCCAAGTTTAATTAAAAACCTCCTTAGTGATTCATCTTTAATGCACTCCTACTCCTTTTATGTCACTTTTCCTCCTCTGTGTCTATGTTATACAACAATTTAAGACTATCAGACGGTAAAGAATCTGCCTGCAATGCAGGAGACCTTGGTTCAATCCCTGGATCAGAAAGATCCCCTGGAGAAGGGAATGGCAACCCACTCCAGTATTCTCACCTGGAGAATTCCATGGCAGAGGTACCTGGTGGGCTACAGTCCACGGAGCTGCAAAGAGTCGGACACAACTGAGTGACTAAGCACACTGATATAGCACTTAGTTGTACCGACCAGCACAACTTGGCAATTGACTTACTTTGGAACTTTATACACTCTGTCTTGGTCTATTTAAATTTTAAACATCTGAAATATCTATTTAAGATTTTTTGTTGTTGTTGTTTACAGCTGAGTCCAGCTGGCACTGACAAGCCATTGTCTGGGAGCTCCTACCTAGAAACTAATATGTCAAAGTGAGCTACCAGATATAGCTGGCATGAGACTAAGTAATAATGATAGGTCTTTGCAGTTTCAGTGGGCTATGTGGAAAGCCCAAACAAGTAACATCTTTCACAATGCCAAGAACTGGTCCTTTCCACTGTGGGCAATTGGATCTGCTTCTGGTTCTCATGCATATAGCATTGTTGCAGTTAGGCTCAGGATTCTCTGAGCTGAGTCATCCACACACTTATACAGACACACACAGGCACACACACATGCATATACACGCAGACGTTTTATAAAATATGTCCCCCACCTCTAAATGTCAGATTATTTTAAAATTTCAGAACTTTATAAAATGTTTTTTCATCTTTACTTTCTTTTCAATTGTTTGTGTACGTGTGTGTGTTAGTCATTCAGTCATGTCTGAGTCTGAATACCTGCTACATCTGAACATTTTCTTTAAAGTTTATCTAAAAGAAAATGAGCATCTATGAAATGTTGAAATAAAAATATCCACAGAGATCATCAGTAATGTTATTTAAAGCATAGAGAATACCACAGATTTGACTACAAAAATGTGTATCCATGGAATTATATAATTATAGATTCCAAAATTTGAGATAATTAGGCAGCAAATATATTATTCTTTACTATATACCTCTCTGAGGGCACAGATTTATTCACTGGTCAACTATTTGAAGAAGCATTTATAATTTAAAATCAGGAAAAGATATTAAAAAGTCTAATAACATGCCCTATTTGATAACGGTAGAGATGGAAACCAAGCTTGGCAAAGGTACATCCTTAAGATCACATGACTAGGAAAAAAAAAAATCACATGAATTTTTAGAATCAGACAGGTCAGGAACCCAGGTTATCTGACTTTCACCCACTGGAGTACCTTCCCAGTCCACCCCTGCTAATTATATAAAATTGTCTGTATAATAAAATTCTGTGAAAAGACATGAGTATCATATTGCTAGGAAAGGGTATAAAATCACTATCGTGAAAATCTGATCTGGTGCTATGACTAATTAGAGATAAACTTTGATATAAAAATAGACTCTCTTTAGTCAAAAGGTTAACTCTAGTGATGTCACTTGGTGACCCCCTAGGCTTTGTGGCTGACAAAGTTAGTGCCCATTCAGCTTTTGGGAAGTCCTGAGGCTGGTGCTAAAACGGACATGTCTAGGAGAGAAAATCATGATAATCCTCCAGCCAAGCAGCTTTACTTCCAAATTGACAGATCATTAGTAAAGAAAGAAATTTAATGATGTTTTCAAGGGAAGGATGACCACTAATTCTGGAAAATCTTAGTATGAAAACAACCAAATAGAATAAAGTGAAGAAAACTACCAGCGGGTCTGCAAAGCATAACTGAATAGCCAAAAAGGGACCTGATTTCCTTATAGGTAACTCCCTCTTTGGCTAGATTTTGGAAATGTAAAGCTGCAATTTAGGAGGTCTCACCTGCCGTCCATATGCACACTTTCTTTAACCAATTTATGCAAACATAACTTTTTTTCCCCCAAATCTCTTCTCCCACCTACATACCTAATCCATATTATGGTTTGGTTTGTTATTTGTGTGTGGGTGTGTGTGAGTCACCTGAGTTCATAAAATCTTCCATTTTATTTCAGAGATACTTTGTTTTAAAGGTTCTGCCTTTTGGTAAGCTAACCACATTGTCAAATCCTACCCTATTTTAATTAGAATTGCAGAAGAATCGAGGAGAAAGAAGAAGAAAGCCAGTAAATGAAAGCTCTATCAGTGACTAAAGAATGGTTTTGGAGTGGAATTCAACTCTAGTTTGTCCTGGGTTGTCTTTGTTCTTGGTTCAGCATATTGGTATAAAGTCCTTTCTTGAAAGTAACTTAAAATCTGGAAAAAAAAAAAAAAAACACCTCAAGGTAGAGAAATCTTTAAAAAAGACTCAAAGATGTGGAAGGAAGAATGGCTGTATTGCATTGAAGGCACACTGGAAACAGCTGTCAAGGAAGAGAGTGATTTAGGTGGTGACTAAAAAGCCACTATTCTTACCCTTGGTCATCCTCCATTTCTAGTTATCTTCTTTTTAATCAATAAAACTTGTTATTAGGTCTTTCCTCTCTCCTGGCTTCTTCCTGTTATGAATTGAGCAGTATAAAGTCTTCTCGCCAACCCTCAGATGAAGGGGAGTTGGAAGTGTTGGCTATGACATGAGTCACAGTGACACAGAGATTACTCATAGATTTCCACTCCAGGCAGACAGAATCACCTATTAACAAGGAGTTCTTTAGGGCTGTTCAACAGCAGGGAACATGATTCAGTGGAATAAGATTATCCCTCATGGATTATTGAGTGCTTTGCCCCAAATCTTTTTTTTCTCTCAGATGACCTTAGTGCATCAGCTTCCTTACTAGTTAAAAGTCACATATCCCTAGAGAGGAAATCACCATATAATTAAGGTTTAGGTGTGGTTGACAGACAGTAATGTTCTTGTATGTTGGAGAATGAATTAGTCATGCTTTTTCCCAAGCTCCTTTACCAGTGAAAGGGAACAGAAACACAGTTACTAGAAATGACTAACTAAAAGAGAATACAACCTAAAGCCAAACATGTATTTTTAGAACAGATATAACCATATCAGGTCAGGACTAAAATGTCCCATAATTCTATATGTGTCATCATCACCAAGGTCAAACATTTAATGAATGCTACTGAGATATATAAAGCTCTGTTCTACATACTTACCTGCCTCAAGGCTTTCTTCTAACTAGGGAGATAATTACTGATGGGGAGTCATATACAAAGAAAATGCATGAAAGCCCCAGATAACATATGCTTCTGGAATTTACATGCCTTGTAGAGAATGCAGTAACCCTTCATAACAGGAAAGTTTGTGTGCCAAGACTTTATAGAAGCTCATCCCTGAAAGGGCTGTCAGGTTTGACGGCTGAGTGTGAATCAACAAGGTGTACAGAGTAGGCATCTTCACCAAGCACAGTTAGCATATATTCATTCAATCATTCAAAGAAAAGAGCCTAAAGTATATCAGGCACTAATGCTAGAGGGTGGGATACTACAGTTAAAAGTCAGAAAAGGTTCCTGCCCCCTTGAAGCTCATATTCTAGCGTGTGAGCCAACCAACAACACTAATTACAAATTGTCACAAGTTACAAAGCAGATGGTTCATTCAGATGTTGGAAGGGCAATAGTTACATCAAGGTTACTTCTGCTTGGTGACCAGAGAAGGTCTCTATGAAGAGCTGACAGGTTATTGGAGACGTGGAGGAGGAGAAGGAGACATCAATATAACGAGTCAGTGGATACAGGGAAAGGGCTGGGATGTGTGGTTAGGCAAAGACATACAAGATCAAAGAAGAACATGAATAAAAAATGAGGAAGGTGTGATTTGTCACATCAGTTGCACAGTTGGAATGGGGTGAATGGAGGGACAAGTCATAATGCAGCTGAGGAAGTGTTGCTGAACTCACACATGACATGAGGGAGCCTCATGCTAACTGTGTCTTCTCACCACCCACTTCTGTGTCTCCATTCTCCTTCACTCGTTAATGGCTCTGATGGCTACCACATCTACTGGAATATCTTTTCTCTGTTATTACTTTATATTTCAAGTGCCCGTGGCCTCATTTCCCAAATAAATTATAAAGTTCCTTGAAGGTGAACTGTGTATAATCTCTCTATTTCTCAGAGCATCCACTTGCCTGGTGTGTAGTAGATACTTAATATTTGTTTGAATGAATGAAGACGTTGATAGTGAGAGGATATGTAGGTCAAGAATAGGTGTGAATGTTGTTAGCGGCACCGATCTGGGGACTAGTCTAAAGTGGTTGACACAGACAGTGTTTCAGTAAGTCTGCTGTCACCCAACCCATGGTTAGGTGGTCAGAACTAGTAGAAGTAACAATAGCGTTATTCTCATTTCTGTCCCCCCCTCCCTTTGAACACTTGCCTCAGTTGTATCTGACTCTTTGTGAACCTATACAGGTGGACTGTAGCCCACCTGGCTCCTCTGTCAATGGGATTCTCCAAGCAAGAGTACCGGAGTGAGTTGCCATGCCCGGGGGATCCTCCCGACCCAGAGACTGAACCTGTATCTCTCACATCTGCTGCCTTGGCAAGTGGATTCTTTACCACTAGCACCACCTGATGCTAAAATAACTGCTTCTTAGTGAAAGTCACTCAGTGGTGTCCAACTGTTTGAGACCCTAAGGAATTTTCCAGGCCAGAATATTGGAGTGGATAGCCTTTCCCTTCTCCATAGAATCTTTCCAACCCAGGGATTGAACCCAGGTCTCCCACATTGCAGGCAGATTCTTTACCAGCTGAACCACAAGGGAAGCCTGAGAATATTGGAGTGGTAGCCTATCCCTTCTCCAGGGGATCTTCCTGACCCAGGAATCAAACCAGGGTCTCCTGCATTGCAGGCGGATTCAACACACTCCAGTACTCTTGCCTGGAGAATCCCATGGACAGAGGAACTTGGGAGGAGTCCATGGGGTTGGAAGAGTCAGACATGACTGAGTGACTTTCACTTTTTTACCAACTGAGCTATTAAAAACCTCTTAAATTTTCTCTTTCCCTAGACTATACTTAATGGGTGAACTAATTTCTTTTAAAATAAAGATTCGCATTAATTTCAACTTGAAGACCTATCTCTGTAGAGTACTCTGAGCATGGAGGAACAGGTCAATCACTTCAGCTTCCTCCAGGAACGAGTAATTACAGAACAGTCTTCATCCAGTGCATTGTCTAGTGAAAGATTTTCCAAAACAAAGACAAAAACAAAACAAAGCATAACAAAAACAAAAGAACACTATTCAGTCATTGCCTGAAACAGACAATTATTAAAAGTTTTCTATTGGGCTAGATGCTGATAATTTGAAAGCAATTCTAAAAACCCACAGTGCTGGATTTGAAAGAGATCTTGCTTACCGAGTCCAACCTATCATTTTTCCAGTAAGGACACTGAAGCCTAACATCAGAGATGTGGTCAGTAATCCTATTGAGCTAGGATCTGAGCCTCCTCATTGCTAACCTAAAGCCCCAACTGTCAATTTCCACAATTGCTTCATAACAGAATTTAAAGAAAAATAGGAGGAAATGTGTACACCTAGTTGTTATAATTTTAAAAAATGTATTGGTTATATCTTAAAGCAACTCACTTTACAGACAAAAATATTGAAACCTAGAGACGTTATAGTGTGATACAGTTCTCAAAATATGTCCAACTTTAAATCACTGGTTACACTTTGGCTTTTTTGATTCTTTAAAGAGAATTTTAAATTCCCTTCTCTCAAACATTGTTTAAAAATACCAATCTTCTCATGTTGACCATTTTGGCAAATTTTAGTCTTTATATTAGTTCAATAGAAGACAGAAATGGTAGAGACCTAACAGAAACAGAAGATATTAAGAAGAGGTGGCAAGAATACACAGAAGAACTATACAAAAATGACCTTCACAACCCAAATAATCACAATGCTGTGATCACTCACCTAGTGCCAGACATCCTGGAATGTGAAGTCAAGTGGGCCTTAGGAAGCATCACTATGAACAAAGCTAGTGGAGGTGATGGAATTCCAGTTGAGCTCTTTCAAATCCTAAAAGACAGTGTTGTGAAAGTGCTTCACTCAATATGCCAGCAAATTTGGAAAACTCAGAAGTGGCCACAGGACTGGAAATGTCAGTGTTCATTCCAATCCCAAAGAAAGGCAATGCCAAAGAATGCTCAAACTACCGCACAATTGCACTCATCTCACACGCTGGCAAAGTAATGCTCAAGATTCTCCAAGCCAGGCTTCAGCAATCCTTGAACTGTGAACTTCCAGATGTTCAAGCTGGTTTTAGAAAAGGCAGAGGAACCAGAGATCAAATTGCCGACATCCAGTGGATCATGAAAAAAGCAAGAGAGTTCCAGAAAAACATCTCTTTCTGCTTTATTGACTATGCCAAAGCCTTTGACTGTGTGGATCACAATAAACTGTGGAAAATTCTGAGAGAGATGGGAATACCAGACCACCTGACCTGCCTCTTGACAAACCTGTATGCAGGTCAGGAAGCAACAGTTAGAACTGGACGTGGAACAACAGACTAGTTCCAAATAGGAAAAGAAATATGTCAAGGCTGGATATTGTCACTCTGCTTATTTAACTTATAGGCAGAGTACATCATGAGAAACGCTGGGCTGGAAGAAGCACAGCTGGAATCAAGATTGCCAGGAGAAATATCAATAACCGCAGATAGGCAGATAACACCACCCTTATGGCAGAAAGTGAAGAGGAACTAAAGAGCCTCTTGATGAAAGTGAAAGAGGAGAATGAAAAAGTTGGCTTAAAGCCCAATATTCAGAAAACGAAGATCACGGCATCTGGTCCCATCACTTCATGGCAAATAGATGGGGAAACAGTGGACACAGTGTCTGACTATTTTTCTGGGCTCCAAAATCACTGCAGATGGTTACCACAGCCATGAAATTAAAAGACGTTTACTCCTTGGAAGGTAAGTTATGACCAACTTAGATAGCATATTAAAAATCAGAGACATTACTTTGCCAACAAAGGTCCATCTAGTCAAGGCTGTGGTTTTTCCTGTGGTCATGTATGGATGTGAGAGTTGGACTACAAAGAAAGCTGAGTGCCGAAGAATTGATGGTTTTGAACTGTGGTGTTGGAGAAGAATCTTGAGAGTCCCTTGGACTGCAAGGAAATCCATCCAATCCATCCTAAAGGAGATCAGTCCTGGGTGTTCATTGGAAGGACTGATGTTGAAGCTGAAACCCCAACACTTTGGCCACCTGATGCAAAGAGGTGACTCAAATGAAAAGCCCCTGATGCTGGGAAAGATTGAGAGCAGGAGGAGAAGGGAACAGCAGAGGATGAGATGGCTGGATGGCATCATCAACTCGATGGGCATGGGTTGGGTGGACTCCGGGAGTTGGTGATGGACAGGGAGGCCTGGCATGCTGCAGTTCATGGGGTTGCAAAGAGTCAGACATGACTAAGCAATTGAACTGAACTGAACTAGTCTGATGTCAGACACCAGAGTAATACCTGAGAAGGGCTTTAATTTCTTCTTTAACCCTCTTCACTTACTGTAGACATTGTTATGGAATTATCCTTGGCTCCATCTTTATTGTGAAGAAAAACTAATTCTCTGTTCTCAGTGGCTTTCTCTGCTATAGGCATCTGTTCTTTTAACTTGAGATGAAAAACATAAATATAAGTCATGCTTCTATTCTTAAGTGTTCAAATGCCTCATAATTGTCTTTTGTTTTATCCAAATAAAAGAGTCTTGTTCTACCAGTACTGTCCTTTCAAGAGCTGAGCTGACTTTCTAATTATGTATGTCTCCTTCATTGCTACCTGCCTCCAGCTTTATATATTTTTAAAGAAATCTATTTTTTTACCATATTTTTCTTCAGTACATTAAAAATTTTTACCCCCCAAAAATGAATCATTAAAAAAAAATGACTCATGGCAGTTGCCTCCCATGAAGACACCAGTTTCTACAACTAATGTCAAGATTGATGTTGTGTCTTTTACAAAATGACAACAAGCCTTACTACAAAGGAAAAATGCTACCCAAAGAAGGCAGTGGCTTATGACTCCTCTGGAGCTTTGTTTGTAATCCTACTCAAATGCCCCATGCTTCCAAGGGGACCACACACCTGGAATATTGCAATTTTAGAAAGCTTTTAAAATCTCAGTCAGAACTCACTCCTTTTCCAGAACTTTGCTTTCCTTGGTTTCTTTGTATCCCTTTGGAATTCATCAAGGCACTCAGACATTTAGAAAAAAAAAAAGTCACTGAATAAATATTGAGTAATATGACCCAACTTTTGTGTTTTTAGACATGTGGCAACCAAATTAGTCAACCCAAGGCAAACAGCCTGAGGAATCATTGAATTTTCTTAGCTTGGGGTTAGCTCTTGGCTGTCTTTCTTTTTTCTGTCTCTTTCTTTTATTTTTTAAAACTCATTTTCAGTGAGATGACTTGTTAAAGGAGTAGGTTGCTTACCTGTCTTTGAGTGTTGGAATCTGCCTGCTTTCTGAATGTTTCTTTTCAAAATTTGTATTGAGAAAGGAAAATTGCCTTGTTAGAGAGCCAGGAAATTGATCAGCAGTAAGCAAAGAGATCCAAATGGGGCTTTCGGGACAAACTTCAATGCATGATTTCCGAGTGCAATTTTGAGTCTGTGGTCATGTTTCAGTTCTTTTTAATTTATGAAGTTTTTACTCATTTTTCATGCTCCCTAGATCTCAACAATGCTCCCTCATCAAACCTAACTAAGCCATAGCAACATCTTTGTATGTTTTTTTTCCACCATCTCCCCAGTTAGGCTGTGATAGAGCTCTTAGTGAGCCCTTAGATACCAGCAAGCAGTGAATAGAAGGGAAAAAAAAAAAACAGAAGAAAAAGGGAAGAACAGCAGTTGACTTTGACTAGTCCCTCTCCAAGGAAAAAATCACAGCAGCCGTGGTAGCTGTGAAATCCGCCACTTACAAATTGACTGCTATGTGTCAGTCTGTCTGCCTGCTCCGTGTTTGTTGAATTTTCAAATGACCCTAGGAAGTACATAGTCTTTCTTCCATTTTATTGTTTTGAAAATTGAGGCTCAGAGAAGTAAAGGGTCTTACC
Organism: Neotragus moschatus; assembly: GCA_006410615.1. Lineage (NCBI taxonomy): Eukaryota > Metazoa > Chordata > Mammalia > Artiodactyla > Bovidae > Neotragus > Neotragus moschatus. The sequence continues at coordinate 109,068 of SJYA01002188.1, forward strand.
CAAGTCCACACAGCTGATAAAGGAGCGGGGCCTATTGGAGAACACAGGTCATTCTGATTGCCAAGCCAGTGACCTCGCTTCTCTACTCTGCTGCACTCTCCCGATTATAGTGTAGTTGGCTCTCATTAAAACACTCTCATTTCCCACTTTTCTTGACATCCAGAAATGAATTGAAAATGGGTAAATAAGTGATTCGTCCATAGAGAAATTAGGAGTAGTTTACAGATCTGAAGCCAGAATTTTATGTCTTTATCAAAGAGAAGGTACTGAGTTAGCCAAAAAGTTCATGCTTTCTGTAACATCAGCTGGGAAAATCTGAATGAACTTTTTGGCCAAGCCAATATTATTGTGTACTCCTAAGATAATAGTTCTGCTGCTGCTGCTGCTGCTAAGTCGCTTCAGTCGTGTCCGACTCTGTGTGACCCCGTAGACAGCAGCACACCAGGCTCTGCCATCCCTGGATTCTCCAGGCAAGAACACTGAAGTGGGTTGCCACTTCCTTCTCCAAGATAATAGTTCTACTATATGAATATTTTATATCTGATTACTACTTTGTATTCACTGAGCATTGGAAAGAGCTTCAATTAAACACATAAACTTTGTACTCTGAAATTACAGTCTAAAATAGACCCAGAGTAACATGGAAAATGACAGCATGAGGGAAATTATCAACATAGTCCCCACAAAGCCACATGGGAAGGCTTGCTTTTCACCAGATATCCTCAAGATTCTGGTCAGGAGTCCTTCCAGAAAAATGGCTTAAGACAGTTAAAGTAGATAAGGTGAGGTGGATTGTGTTGGTATTTTTGACTCTATGGAAATGGATTTCCTGCAGAGGTAAAAGGATATATATAAGATGAAGTGAAGAGCAGTACACACTATTATGGTGCCTCATATTCACCAGTGTTTTCCATTTCAAATGAGACTTGGCTATACTCAGAGAGCTTTCAGCTTTTACCTGAATCTGCATGAAACCACTGTAGCTTTACACAGAGTCACTGATCCATTTTTTTGGGTGAAACCCATTCAAAATAATGCTATTTCACACATTTCTAAAGCATTTTCTTCTGCAAAGAACATATACTCTCCAAATATTTAAGGTGTTTTAATGCTACAATCTAAGGTTTACGACTCATACTTGACTAAAAGTAAACCACATGTATACCAAGTTGATGATAAAGGAAAAAATATACTCATCAATGATCATCATGCAAAGTTCAGGTTCTGGCAGCCGAGATGTGATAATTCACCATAAGATGAATCACAGCTGTACAGTTGGACATGTGTATTGGCTGAAACCTGGTCACTCTTTTTTTTAAAAAAAAAAAAATTTTAATCTTGTATTGGGGTTTTGTTGTTGTTCAGTAGCCAAGTCGAGCCTGATGCTCCGTGATCCCATGGACTGCGGCATGCCAGGCCTCCCTGTGCCCCACCATCTCCCAAAGTTTGCCCAAGTTAATTCCATTGCATTGGTGATGCCATCCAACCATCTCTCCTCCTCTGTCTCTCTCGTCTCTTTCTGTCTTCAGTGGGGCTTCCCTGGTAGCTCAGATGGCATTGAGGTAGACCTGACTAATATTGTTGTGATAATTTCAGGTGAACAGCAAAGGGACTTGGCCATACATATACATGTATCCATTCTTCCCCAGACTTGCTTCCCATCCAGGCTGCCACATAACATTGGCAGTATTGTTTCATTCCACTCCATTGGAGTGGAGTTCCCTGTGCTAAAAACCCTGGTCCCTATTGACAGTTGCTGGCATTCGGTGGTAGAGGATCCTGGGTATGCTGCTGAGATCTGGATGTGCTACTGAACTTGGCTTTGGTCACTGGGATGTGCTAAACTCAGTCTACAGTCATCCCAGCGAAGGACCTACGTGCCATTTATCGGAGCACTTATTAAAAGGATGCTGTCCTAATTAGAATTGGAGCTTAGTGTAACCAAAGAAACGCAAATGAATGCCACAGCTGTATCTCACTGCTTTTCATAAGCCTTGCAATAAAAGCTAAACAGTTTTTAGTGGCTTTTACAATTATACTTCCCTTCAATTTTCCAAAGGTTACAGGGCCTGAACCACACAAATCCCATTAAAGTAAGTAGTTGTTGTGCAATATAAGTTCCTTTGAAAACATTCTTCAATGCCCATAAAATGATCAGCGGGCTTCTCTGTAGATCCGCTTGCCTGCCATGTTTTCGACCAAAAGACAGATGACAGGCTTTGATGTGGTGGTTGGTTTTTGCTACTGAAGCTGGCGCTTTATCTTCTTGCATCAGATTTCTTCTCAAATGGATGTGACTCAGGCATACGAAACACATTTTTTTTTTCAGATTTTATCCCTGAAATATGTTTTTGCTGTACCTTTAAATTACATTTGGCTGACCGATTTGGAATCTCAAGTCTCCCACAAGATACAGAGCGGGAGAGGGTCAGGGTCTTTGGAAGTTAACTGGAGCCCAGGTGGAGAGTATAAAGCCTTAGTGAGGAGGGATCACTGTCTGCTGTCTGGTCCTCAGGCTTGAGGCTGGCACTCCTCCCTGTCTTCTCCACCCTCCCTTTAGTGTAACTGCAGCAGTCCCAAGTAAAATTCAGAGTGAATTTCAAGCTACAGTCAAGAACAGAGCTATTCTCTTTAACTTCTCTGTGAAAGCCTGAAGGGTCTCGTCCCTAGAATTTAGAGCTTCCTTTTCTGAAGAGGAGCTTGATAAGTATTCTAACATACTATTCCATTGGGAACTCTATTCTCTTTAAGACTCTTCCTCCTGTTTGTTTCAATTATTTATTATCTTAGATCTGCTTATCTTGTAGGAAATAAAAACGAAGGACTAGCTCCTTCATTTAGGGAAGAGTCAGAAGCACACAGCTCTCTCCCATCACTAAATCTGATGATGAAGCTATTTGAAAAAGAAACATGGTAAAAGAATGTTTTGTTCCTCCACAGGTAAAATTATCCAGGGACAAAAAGATAATGTTAACCTAAGTATTTGCTATGTACTGTTAAAAAGACTAATTAGAATTCAGACATGATTCATCCTCTTAAACTTTAGGTAAATCACCAGGGTGGGCCCTGGTGCTCAGATAGTAAAGAATCTGCCTGCAACACAGGAGACCCAGCTTTGATCCCTGGGTTGGGAAGATCCCCTGGAGAAGGGAATGGCAACCCACTCCAGTATTCTTGTCTGGAGAATTCCATGGACAGAGGAACCTGGCAGACTACAGTCCATGGGGGTCACAAAGAGTCAATCATGACTGAGCGATAAACACACACACAAATCACCAAAGTTCTAATTTTCTGAAATTACTTCTGTACCACAATACTCTTTCAAATTTTATTGTCTCTTAATTTATCAGAAGACCTTATGTCCTTTCTGTAGAAATACCTGAGTGTATTGAGGTGATAAAACATTTGCAGAGAAAGAAATGAATCATACATTTTAAAAAATATTTGATTATACACTAAAATAGGTATAGGAATTTAGATATGAAGGAATCAATATGGATTGGAAGTATCAGCAAATTTTATCAAGTAGAATTCAAGTGTGTCATAGGAAACAGATTTTGCACTGTGTCCTAAAAGGAAAGAAAGAGAAATGCTAACATGAATGTGGGGAGAAGATAGAAGCCGAGGGTTTACTACTGTGTGGAAGTAACCCTGCACATACTTAACTGGTGAAGCAAGGACTTACAGAGGCCTTTGAAATGAAAATCCAAGGACATCTCGATCAAAGTAGCTGTCCTAGATGAGAATATATACAATGTGATACAATAATATACAATATTATATATATAATATTATGTAAAATACTATATATAAAATAATATACATAGAGAAAATTCTGATATATGTATCTGAATCACTTTGTGGTATGCCTGAAAATAACACAACATTGTAAATCAACTATACATGAAAAAAAAAAAAGTCCTGGCTTCCAGCTCTGGCTCAGTTTCAGCTTGTATTGTGATTTGAGGCAAATCACTTCATGCTTCTAGACCTCATTGACCTCGTCTATAAAATAAGAGGGTTGAATCACATAATTTCTCTGGTTTTATGTGGTGCCAATATTTTATGACTCATGAATCAAGTGAAAATTCACCTGTTAATAAGATAAACAGGTGATCTTATTTTTTTGTTTGTTTTTGTTAGAAAGCATGACAATAACTATGTTCTTGATATTTACACAATCATAACATAATCTTCCATAAAATCTGTAAACACTTTGGATTTGAAACATAATTTTGATAAATATGTATCCATGTACCCGGGTGGCCCAGTGGTGAAGAATCTGTCAATGCAGGAGACACAAGTTTGATCCCAGGGTCGGGAAGATCCCCTGGGAAAGGAAATGGTAACCCATTCCAGCATTCTTGCCTGTGAAAACCTATGGACAGAGGAGCCTGAGGGGCTGTAGTCCATGGGGTCGTGACAGAGTCGGACGCGACTGAGCAACTCAACAACCACCACCACCCTGTGGTTATTCTACACTTTGGTGAATCCTACCCGTTTCAGAATTCCAAGTGTGTGAAGTCGCTCAGTCATGTCTGACTCATGGACTGTAGCCTGCCAAGTTCCTCTGTCCATGCGATTTTCCAGGCAAGAATACTGGAGTGGGTTACCATTTCCTTCTCCAAGGAATCTTCCCAATCCAGGGATTGAACCCTAGTTTCCCACACTGCAGGCAGGCTCTTTACCATATGAGCCACCAGGGAAGCCCCTTCCAGAATTCCAAAGAATTAGCTGTTTCCTGATGTCCAGTTGGCTGTCAGTACCCTTGAACAGCACCCTTCTGAACTGACCTTTTATAGTAGCTGTTTTTAGGAGAAAGATAATATTCCAGCAATAATAAAAATATACTCGTTTCTCTCCCCTATATTCAACCAGAGTTTATATTCTGTCTTTATCGCAGGTGTTTCAAATGTCTCACATTTGTAAATGTGCTCTATTTTGTCCACGTTTCCTTTCATGCCGCTGATGAGACTGTACTGGATCCTGTTCTGTGTTCCTGGGGGAAAACAGGGAGCTCGTAGTTCGTGATTAGTGAGCAAAGACAGACAAGCCCAGGGCTGCCGCTTGAGCTGTCTGCTGCTCCCTCACTGTCTCTTCCTATTATATTCCACTTGGGCTCTGAAGGATGTTTACCAGAGCCACACTCCTTGGACCCCTGTCATTCGCGTGTCTTTTCTCACCTTCAACATGATCTGGACTGGTGTTTTCATTTGTTAAAAACAACAAGGACATTCACTGGGAAACTTCTGCTGGAATCCTTTCAGGTCATCATAGCTATTTATTCTCTGTCATAAACTATAATTCTCCATTTCCCTTACCCCCACGTCAGGGGAGTTGGTGGTTTATGGTGGACAGTCAGTGGAATTTGACTGAACAGTGGAAGATTTCAAAGAACGACTGAGAGATTCTGGAGCAGGTTGTAGCAGTAAGAACAAAGCATAAAACCTTCTTGTTCTCCATCACAGTTTGGCAGTACAAGAAGAAATGGGCTTCCCAAACAGCATAAAGGATTTAGAGTTTGTGGTTATACCTGTGAAAACAGTTCCTCTGAGGAAAGAAAGCAAATCGTGGGATTGGGTTAATAAGGAATTTCCTTTATATGATTAAAATGGCCCAGGGTCTGTCTAATTGGTCTCACTCTGGGGTTGGTACGGAAGTTAGAGATTTTTTCAGACTTCTGTTTAACAGGAACATGAAACGCAGGTGTGGTGCTGTCATAAAGGCACGAATGACAGAGAGAGAGAGAAACCTGAAGCGTAAGACATGTAGAACTGTAAAAAAAAAAAAAAAAAAGGGTTTGGAAAGAGAATGGGAGCAACAGGAATACCTCCATATATTCAAACATGAAGGAGAATACAAATGCAAGGCAACAACCGAAAGATGTACGATCCTAGGTGTTTGAATTGTGGTGTTGACATTGTTGTAAAGTAATTTTTCTAATTGCTAAATGGTGGCAAAATCAAGGGTGTTCTTGAAATATTCCAGGCTTTGATTGTTGTTGCTGTTGTTCAGTCACTCCCAGAAATCATGATAATCAAACTGGCTTCATTCTCAAGATGCTACTGATCTGACCTTCTTTCTTACTGAGCGTGTCACAGAAGTGCCTTGGAAGCAGGGCTCCTGGTTGAGGCACCACAATGGAAAGAACCAGAGAGGTGGTCAATTCTGAAGACAACCGTAAAGATGAAAGAATGAATGCCAGCAGCTTCTTAGACACTGAATGGGGGAATGGGGTTGAGATCATATGGTTTTTTCCCTACAGAAACAGTTTCCTCAAGACAGGGAAAGTTTCACATTTTCCCTGGACACAAATTCAGCAAGCATGTACTGTATACGGGGTGCTTTACCTCTCGGGAGGGAACGAGCAGTCTCTGTTCTGAGCTCCAAGGGCATCACTGGTGAAGCAGCAGTCGTGAAGAAGGTGGTCTCTCATCAGAAGTCTTGGAGGCCTCAGGTAGGCACTGAGAGATCTGGGCTGGGAGTGCACTTTGAATCCCCACCCAACTCCAGAACATGCCCCAGTCTACGGTAATAACACTATAGCTCAGGTGTGGCTCTTTCCTCCTGGGACATCAGAATTCATGCTAGTAGTTTTCTTGAGTGTTCTGTGTGTTCTTAGTTGCAGAGGGTCAGAAGACTTCTGTTGTTCAGTGGCTCAGTCATGTCTGAGTCTTTGTGACCCTGTGGACTCTAGCCCACCTCCAGGCTCCTCTGTCCATGGAATTTCCCAGGCAGGAATACTGGAGTGGGTTGCTATTTCTTTCTCCAGGAGGTTTTCCCAACCCAGGGATGGAACTCATGTCTCCTATATTGGCAGGTGGGTTCTTTATCACTGTCCCATCTGGGAAGCCCAGGGAGAATTTACATGTTGAAAAAAGCAACTTGAGAGCTACTTCCATTGAATGTGGGACAAGTGGCCACGCTCTCTTTCCCTCCATCCTCACTTTCACTCCTTGTATTTTCCTTCAAGACGAGTGGTGAAGGCAGTTGGAAGTATGTGTCTGGTTCATCAGGCCGAGCACGTGACTTGGGCCTGAGCAACTCGAGCTGTAAATCTCTGAGTACTGCAGGGAGGGGCTCTGCAGTGCCTTGGGTATGAGAGTGAGGGCTAAGACAGTGATGTTAGCACAGCTGGTATCCTGCTCAGCACCACAGATCCATCGCTCCTGCTGGACCGAGGGAGGGCAGCAGGGCAGGAGCACACCACTCTCTCACAGCCCGGGCAGGCTGGACCAACTGGCCATGGTGCCTTTGGGGGAACTCTGAGAAAATCAAGGAGGAATCTTGATGGCTAAAAACTTGAGGACATGGTTCTCCAAAGGTTCCTAAGACTTCAAAGCCCTAGAACTCAAATTTGGGGTGAAACTGGTTCAGAGGTCTTTCAGGACTGTTCTTGAGTTCTTAGTGAGTTCGAGGTCAGCATCAGCTGGGGTGGGTAGGTGTCGTAGCACTAGCCCTGATCTAAGCGGATGCCCTTGATGCCTAGCTCAGCAACAGCATGGAGCCTTGAGCAAACACAGTGAGGGATTATTTGCTTTTTCCAGGAAGATGCATGGGAAAAACAAAAATCCTTCTTATCTGTTCGAATATGGCTTTTCCTTTATAACTGCATTTGTGTTGATGTGGGTTTGTGGAGGTGACATAACCAGGGAATTGTTCAGCTCCTTGGTTATGAAACTCTAAATGAACACAGCATTACCTAAGACAAATGAAGTCCAAAGCAATCTCTTCTCCTTTCCCTATCTCTGGAGATGTCCAGAGAATATAGAGAGGAGTAAAATATGTCTTTAGCCCTCTTTGACAAAACAGGCTTCAAGGAGCATATGAAAAGATCTCTCTGACAGTTCAGGTCTGGTTCAAGATTTAGAAGCAACAAACAAACATCAAAACTGCGGTGGGTTCTTGGTGTATGAACTTGACGGCACCAAAATCTGTATTTGCCCCCGGAAAGTGGCATTTGGCCCTAGCACTTTGATGCGCATGGGAGCCAAGGAAACAGTTTCACTGTAGATATACAGTGCAGAGGTATAAACCAGACCTCTGACATGACTTTAGCTCCTTTATCACCAATTTCTTGTATTCCAGATGATCAACTGAACTCAGAGGAAAAGAAGAAGAGAAAGCAGCGGAGGAACAGGACAACCTTCAACAGCAGTCAGCTGCAGGCTTTGGAGCGTGTCTTTGAGCGGACACACTACCCAGATGCATTTGTGCGAGAAGACCTCGCTCGCCGGGTGAACCTCACTGAGGCCAGAGTGCAGGTAACCAGAGTACTCCCTGCCTCAAAGGCATATCTCTGAAGACTGTTGAAAAACACCACTTGTAGATTTCAGACCAGGGCTGATAGTAAGAAGGATCATAAATGGGCAGCATGAGGACAGAATCAGATTCTGATCATGTTTCTTTTGGCAGAAACATATTTTAAAAAATCAAAATGAAGGCCTTTCAGTAGGGCAGAATATGCCTTGCTAGCGGTCTCACTCCTCTCATTGTTTCCCACCCTTCCAGATTCATGTTATAAACATTGTCCATCAGAGCATTTGACTCTGCATCTTCCCCACCACTTGCCCCAGCTTTCAACTTGAGCAATCAGGTGGTCAAAGAGATGAACTCTCTGTTCCCCACCTCAGTTTTCCTCCCTAGACTTTGGGAATGTCCAAATCTTCAAGAAATATATTTATAGTGATGGACGTGGATGGCAGTGGGGAATGAACACATCAAAGACCTTGAACTTAGAAACTGCATTAAGAGCACATGTAAGTAGGTGATTTTGTGTTTCTGTGAAGTGAAGAAGGGTAAGTGTATATAAAACAAGGTGAAGAGAGAACAGTCATTCTTTCAAATATTAATGCCATGACTCATCACCGACAAGCCAGGCATCCAGAAATAATACAATCTGTGACTAGGAATAAAAATCATGATAGTAATAACTAATATGAGTTGAGCCCTTATATGCCAACCAGTGTCCTTAGTTACATAACTAATCTGTCTAATCCTCACCTCAATTCAGTGAGGTGGATAATATTATTCATCTGACAGATACGGACACTGAGACTCAGAGGTTAAAGGATTGTGTGTAACGTGACACACCTAGGAAGGGGCTGAACTAGAATTTGAAGACACATATGCACACCTAGAGTTCATGTTTTTAAGCATTACAGTAGATTTTAAATAAATACATAAATACAAGTCCTCTGGCTGCATGCTTTTTCAAGCAGTGCTTTGCTCTCTCTGCTCAGAGTCCAGATTTGATTATTTTCCATATTGCTAGAGGTAGGCTTGTCTTCCCTAATAAACTATTGTTTGTAACTCTGTGTTCATTCTGAGATCAAAGAATTTCTTTTTGAAAAATACTTTTTTGCTTTACAATACTGTATTCATTTTGCCATACATTGACATGAATCAGCCACAAGTGTACCAGTATTGTAAAGCAAAACAAACTAAAAAAATAAAAATTTAAACTTAAAAAAAAAAAAAAAGAAAAATACTTTAAAAAAATTTATTTCCTTTTGGTACTGCTGGGTCTTCATTGCTGTGCAGGCTTTTCTCTAGTTTGCAGAGAGCAGGGCCTAGTCTTCAGAGCAGTGCATGGGTTTTTCATTGCGGTGGCTTTCCTTGTGGGGAGCATGGGCTCTAGAGCACAGAGCTCTCAGTAGTTGCGGTGCATGGGCTTAGTTGCTCTGCAGCAGGTAGGATCTTCCTGGACCACAGATCAAACCCGTGTCTCCTACTTTGGTAGCTGGAATATTCATCCCTGAGTCACTAGGGTAGGCCCTGGGCTTGAAGGATTTCTTTCTGCAAATGATAACTCTCTTGATGGGGGACTTGGGCTAGGGTGTGGAAGGGTGTGGAGGCTAGGAACTGTATGCAGAACCCTATACTGTGAGAGATATTTGTTGAGTTGAGGGAGACGGTCTGAGAGGTTGCCTCAGGCTGAAGACGGTGTGCAGGCATTGTCCCTGTGAAATGAGGATTTCACCTAGAAGTCCTCGCCAGGAGAAAAAAAAGTCTTTGACAAAAGGGGTAAGTTGCCTGGGCACTGTGGTACCCCCAAGGTTAGGTTAGGAAAAGGCAGATGTGAGGATGCTGTTGTTACTATGTGGGAGTCTCTCAGGGCTGATGAGAGTGGTCCACAGGCACAAACTCAGTTCTGCTCTCTCCATCCTGCGGTCCAAAGCACAACTCTGAAGTCTGCCGTCCCACATCCTCTTCCCCAGTGCTGCTCACCACAGATCTCCAAACACGTTCCCTGTTTCTACTCTTAAATCCTTTCTTCTCTCCTTCAAAACCCATATTTTTTCTATGCCCCAGGCTTGGCCTACAGTGGCATAATAAATAATTTTAGGTCAATAACTCACAATGCCTGAAAGTACCATTTTTGCTATGGTGATTTGAATTTTAAATAAGGGAAACTGAACAGGGCAATGCTGGGAATTAACAAAAAAAGGTGAAAGAGCAATTTTGGATTAGGGAGCTAAATTGGTCCCATCACAATAAGCAAATGACTTTCTTATATGTTGAAACTATTTTATCTTCTTCCTTTTCCATCCTACTATGTTCTAAAGTCTTTTAGAATTGTGAACATTTCCCATGTAAGCAAGACAGAATTCTTCCTTTGTGACTTTATTCTTCCTCCGTGAAGACTTACCCTTTGCCAGTCTGAACCACTGCCTCTGAATCTGGCCTTCTTTATATTTATGGCCTTTATCACAATGTGACATGTATTATATTGAGTTGTACGCAGGCCAACTTCCCCAGCTAGACTGTGAAGTTCTCTTGGATAGAAGCCATATCTTATCATCATTGCGATCTCATTTTTCCTGTCTTTTTTTTCCTCTCAAATCTTTATCAAGCATCTGTTATTCTCTTGGAACTGGTTTGGGTTTGCTGGGGATAAATAATACACTGGCTCTTTCCTCAAAGATGTTCCAGACTGGGAGCAGAGAAGACAAATGTGCAGATCATACTATTATCAGAGCATAAGATGATTCCTACACTAAAGGAATGTTCAAGAACTAGTGATAGATCAGAGGGAGGAATGATTAAATCTGCCTGGGGAAAAAGAGAATACATGAACACTGAGTAGTCATTCTATGCCAAGTCTCACAACAACCTGTGAGTTGGTGTTATCATCTTTATTTGATTGTGAGACAAAGGATCAGAGACATAGATAACTATCCAAGGACAACTCTTTAAGTCATGGAGCCAGTATTTTTCTTTAACTCTGTTAGATTTTAAAGTCACGTTCCTTCCACTCTAACACTTCACAAAGAAGGTGATGTTCAAGTTAAATCCTAAAAAAACGTGTCTTTGGCACCTGGATAAAAGGAGAGAATACTGCAGACAGAGAGAACATTGAGTGTGAATACACATAGGTGGGAAAATAGCCAAATACATTTGGGAGTCTTAACACCAGAATAAGATCTGAAATGATGAAGCACCAGTGCATGAGGGTCAAGTGATATAGAATGTGGCTGAATCAATGGACAATGAGCTAATTCTTGAACAGTCTTTGTTCTAGAATAAAGATATATTATCTTTGATATGTTTGATAAAACATTTTGATTTTATTCTGTGGGTGACAGAGAGTCAGTGGATAATAGAAAGCTAAAGAGAAGCTCTAATATAATTATATTTGCATTTAAAATGATAACTCTAGTAGGAAAGTGAAGGACATCTTAGAGACAAAAGAGCTGAAGCCAGAAAAGATTCTTCCTCTGCTGATTTGCGCCCTGGCCTTCCAAGGGGCACCAATCACATGGTATTCTATATGAATGTGCCAGCTAGCGCTGTGAGATGGTCCTACTCTGCACTATAGGCTTTCTTTCTCCCACACCTTGTCATGCCTTTCCAGAACTGTACCTAACATTCATGTACTGCTGCCTTTCAAATTTACATGTCTATCTTCTTTTAGTAGATTGTGAGCTGCTTATGAGCAGAGAGTAAGTCTCATCTCTCCATCTCAGTATTTAGGCCAGGAACTAGAATGCAGTCTCCACAAAGACTGTGAATGAAGAAATGAAGAAATCAAATTCCACAGCAGTACAGAAGAGTTGTAAGATCATCAGTCAGATGTTCTTGAGCTCAAAAACTCAGCCATTTATTACTTCTGTGAACTTCAACAGAGTCCATCTCATTGAGATGGTTTTCTCAACTCTGAAATAGAAATAATAACACCTAATTGTGGAATTGTCATAGCTATGAAAAATGTAGGTCACATGTTTGTATAAATTTCTAGTCCTAGTAGCACTTGATAAATGGTAGAGTTTTTATTAGCTCTCGTCAATGGTATCACTGCTGCCCATTTCCTTGGAAGCCTGCAATTAAATATACTCCCGAATCAGCTTCCAACTTTCATTATCTGAATTTCTGTTTCACAAGTTTCTTTCTAGAACTTCAAGAGATATGCCAGAAGTGTTGGAACATTAATAACCAGTGACTGACAGGAGCCAGTGTATGAATCCACAACTCTTTCACCCCTCCAGTGGGAGGTGTGTGCCCTGTGTTATCCTTAGGGTCCCTCAAGGATTAAGCTCCCACAGACAAAGCTGGTTCAGTAGCACACCAGTTAGAGGTTGCTTCTCTTCTGTTACTTCCTCCCTCTTCTGTGGTTATTCCTTTCACCTCCCAGATAAACTATTTGCTTCTGAAATCCTTAACGCAGGGTCTACTTCTGGGAAGATGGGAGATTTTCTTTAAATATCCAATAAATATCATAAAAGCAGATGATGTTTCTGCCCTTTGAAGAACTTTGAAGAAACTTTAAAAATGTCATTATACCTGTGGCAGAAATCTGGGTGAGATTTTTCTTTTTTATTATAATTCCGAGAGGAATTATAATCCACAATTTGCTGTCAAATGGGTTCGTCAGGGATCCCAAATCTGGTGGCTTGATCATTGGAAGCACCTCTTAGTCTTTGTTCTTAGTAGCCCTGGAATATGGCCCACTGGGGAAGGATTATGGCATGTTTTCTGTTGTTCTAGGAAGAATTCCATACTTAGCCTATATCTTCCTTGGGAAGGTATTGTATGGTAAAAATCAATCAGGAATTTTTTCATGGAACCTCTCCTTTGTTTTTCCTCTCCCTCCTCATGCCCTTCTCTCCTTCTGACAATCTTCCAGGTGTGGTTTCAGAACCGAAGAGCCAAATTCCGCAGGAATGAGAGAGCCATGCTGGCCAATAAAAATGCTTCCCTCCTCAAATCCTACTCAGGAGACGTGACTGCTGTGGAGCAGCCCATCGTACCTCGTCCTGCTCCAAGACCCACTGATTATCTCTCCTGGGGGACGGCCTCTCCGTACAGGTGAATGACTGGCCCACTCTCCCTTGCTCCACCTCCACACATTTCTCAGCGGTTGGTCACATTCAAAGCTGCCTGTGCAGCTGGCTGACATTTCTTACTGGGTTAACCTCTTCAGAGACATTCAACTTGCTGACATCCCCAGATTTTCACAGGAGATCACTAGTTGCCCCAGGAGCAGGGTCTGGGGCAGAAGAGAGAGGGGCAGGCCAACAGCAGTCTCCTCTTGGACTCAGGAACTCTTGCAAAGCTTTCAAAGATGGGGAAGAATCTAAAAGAAAAAATCGTTAAGCTATGCCCAGAGTCCCTCTTGCAATCATTCTGGAACAAAACTTTATTCCATTTCCAAATTGGATAGATTGGTTCGATTATGCTCAAGTAGGAATTTAACACATAAGGCTTTAAGTGTAGGACCAAAGGCAAACTTCACAATAAAACTGATGTGGAATGAAAAGAAGTAAGGAAGGGGAAAAAGAAGGAGAGAGACAGAGAGAGAAGGGGAAAAACCCAAGATCATTCAGATCACTCTAATGGCCATAGTTCTTTATTAATAGGTGGGAATGTCTTATGATCCAAGATGCTTTCCTATTCTATTGCTAGTTCTTGTCAACTTATTTGAAGTTCTTTTGGGGCTGGTTTGTGTGGGTTTAAAAAATATATATATGAAAGCAGTGTATAATTTTCACTAAATTTTTATATTTAAAAGGTGAAAAATATGAAGGAAGCAAATAATATTATTTCAATTGCTTGGAAAAGCTTTTAACTTTCATTGATTATGCTGTTCAGAAAAAAAACAGACGAATGCCTGAGGGAAGCTGAAACAGATGTGCCTAACGCATTGTCATCAGTCTAAAGTGTCTATTTGAATCTAAGCCCGAGCACTCTTAGAAACCAGGTCAAGGCTCTGTTTTCTCTGGTCAGTTGCTGCAGAGGAAGACGTATTTACAAACCACTTACTATGCTTCTGTTTACCTTTTTATTGTTAAGGTTAATTAAGTGTTTAAAGAGAGGTTTTAAACTAAGTGTAAGAGATTATCTCCCAGTTGATACTGAGTTCCTGATGTGAAATGCAACATTAGTGAAATGCAGATAGCTTCAAATTTGATCTAATTAAAGCAAAAACCTTACCTAAATATTCTTTCTGTTTGCAATCAGTTTCTTGAAAGAAATGCCATAAATGCATTTGGAAATTTCTTTTAAATTCCCCATTATGAAATTTGCCTGAATTGCTTTGGTCTATGCTTAGGAAATTGGAAATTACTATTGCTCTTAGACATAGTATGCTTTGCTAACTTCAAAAGATTAGTCCTATTTGTGTGTCCTTTTTAAAATTTAGACTCCTCTCTCAAAGGATTTACTGAAAAATATATTTTGCAGACCATTATAAAGTCACATATTCTTTAATTTTTTAAATAAGCGAAAGATTGCTTTGGTGGGTTTTTTTTTTTTTTTTTTTTTTTATAAATATTTTTTGTTTCAATGACTAATTTATTTATAGAATGTTCTTTTTCCATTTCAAATCTTTCCTTCTTTGTGGTAGATTAACGGACCATAAGTGCATAGGTTTTTTTTCTGGGTACTCTATTTTTTTCCATNTTTTTTTTTTTTTTTTTTTTATAAATATTGGTAGCTTATAGACTCATTAAGTGGTTTGGGAAATGGATGTGGATCAGAGCTTGAAGTCTCTGGTTTCAATTTGGTCACAACCAGGAAGTTTAGCTCCTTTTTATTTATTCCTGGATCCTAGTAAGGAACTTTTTTTACCAGCTGTAATAACCCAGATGGCTGTCTTGTGGTCCTTACCAGTGAGAGACGGAGGGCAGTATCCTGCGCAGTGGGGATGAAAACCTTAATATTGGACTAGATTACTTGGACCTCAGCAGAAGTTCAAATCCCATGCCTGCATTATACATACTCTGTATATGGGCATCTAACTGAAATTATTAGCATGCAATTTATGTATGCTTTTTGGGGAAGTGTTATATTTTAATTTGGAAGATTGTGTAGAAATACTAGATACACTTTTAAAAAAACACTCATAATTCCACCATCTTGAGATAACTATTGTTTATTTTTGCAATTAGAGTTCAGTATTTTATATAATATAGACGTAGTGTAAATACTATTTTGTATTCTGCTCCTTTCACTTAAAATCATATAACCTAGTTACTTCTTATTCAATTCATGGTATACTTTTATATCTTTTCTCTCTTAGACACAGAGTTTGTTAAAAATAATTAAAAATTTCACAGAATCTGACTGTTCATATTCTGTATAAAGAATATATTAATCTCCAGATTTAAATAGAAAAATGATGGTTTAAACAGTAATTTAATCAACAATTATGTTTTTGACCCAGTTTTGACTGAAGTGTTTATATTTTGATTAATTTCAAAAAGTGGCAAAAAATTATCTTGTTCCTTAAAGATATTTCTGCTGTGTTTAGAGCCAAAATACTCATTATGATCTCACATTTGAAGCTTGGTAGGAAATATAAGTGTTTTTAAGGAAATATAAAAGAAAACCAAGTGATGAAAAGCAAAGGAAATGATAGATCTTTTGTGTTATGGAAAATTAACTCGCTATTTCTGTTGGTACTATTATGTCAAATTAGTTATCTCACATGTGACATTCATTAAAAAGCATTTCTCTTGGTTAATCCTTGGATGCTCCTGTGTGGCAGCTTTGTCCTTGATCTGGTTCCAAAGAAGAGAGTGAACACTTGCCCAAATTTAAGCCTTCGGCACGCAGAGTTAGAGCCAGGGCTCATGAATCCTGTTTCTGTCTAATGTATTAGACCATATAACCCTACTTTCATTCACATTAAATCTCACTCTACTGAAAATAGTAAAAAGAGTAAGACTGGAAAGCTACATAATCATGCCTGTTTGATTCAGGATTTGTCTCAGATGTGGGAAGCATGCCTGCCACTGAGGTCCATGTTCTGGAGTGTGTGGGCATTCCCTGGCATGAATGAGACATGCAACCCAGGGACTGTAAGGAGACAATTTTGTCAGAGAGGACAGTTTACTGACTTCCACAGCTCTGCCCTGGAAGAAGAAAGGAGGAAACCAAGTCTCAAAGCAGATAGCTTGCGTATGGTCAGAATTATAACATGGGAAACAGCCAACACTTGTTTTTTTTTTTTTTTTTTTTGGGTGTCTTATATATCCAGAGTGGTGGTTGTATAATTAATCATCCAAACTGGGACACTTGAGAGTAAAAGGGGGTGCTGTTAATAATGACACAAGGCCAACAGGCCTAAACTGGGATTGTCCCTGGCAAACTGAGACATATGGTTCACTCTGTTTATAGCATGTCCTGACCTCCTTCATTACCTCGAGGATATTAGAGGTGATGATGTCAGGCAGACAACTGAGTCGCCCAGAGGAGGAAAGTAGTCCCTAACTGGACACTACTGTCTTGGCAGGTGTCTTCTTTATCTACTCAAAGCCAGTTGAAAGAAGCTTGTCTTCAGCGCACATACTCACTGCTTTGCTTAGAACTGTTTCCTTAGGCAAATGAAAGCACACACAAGCACCAGAGTTATTAAGACTCCTTGGCTTGTACAGTTTTACCTCTTGGGCAGCAGTGATTTACCAAGTCCTGGAGTTTTGACTGTTGTTTTGAGTGAAGTAGTCAAGAAGCCTTTCCTCAGGGACATCCTTTCCTGTGAAAGATAGATAAAGAATGGTCTGGCTCTGAAGTACTGGTCTGGAGTGCCATTTCCAGAGGGAGGGCTGGGCTTCAAAGGAAACTAATGGCAAGTGGAAGAGAGGCCAGTGACCCTTATCCGCCATTTCCCTCCCCGCATTCGCTCGTGGTCACAGTGCTGCTGACATCTGCTGAACGCATTTGGCTCATTTCTCCCTTTCACACTTTCAAAAATAGATCCTCCTCCCTCCCAAGATGTTGTTTACACGAGGGGCTTCATAACGGATTCTAACGGAAGACACTGAAAAGGTAACTTGTCAGAGGGGGAAGAGGGTGGCTGCTGGGGGTAGGGTGTAAGTGGGAATTAAGTATGTTCAAGAAAGCGGGGCTTACAGTCCTAGAAATGAAAGCAGTGAGGTCTTCCAGTGGGAAATGCTATTGGAAACCAGAGCTGCAAGAAAAATATGTCCATAGAGTTCAGGGTAGCCTGATAGCCTAGAGAAGGGCTCTTCAAGGATTACTGGGCATATGAATCACCTGGGTTCACGTTACAGTGCAGACTCAGATTCAGTAAGTCTAGGGCAAGACCTGGGAATTGTACATCTAACATGCTCCCATGTGATGCCCAGGCTGTGGACACTTGGTACATGCTTTGAATAGTGAGGCTTTAGAGGATATAGGACGGAGGTCAGAAGAATTATGTTCTTGTCCTGGCTCTTGTTGCTCTTTGGGCCAGTTGAGTCATGGATCTCTTATGTGTCTTGTATCTAAGATTGAGCTAGTAAGAATTTCCCTATTATATATCACACAGGGGCGTTTGGAACCTATGGTTAAGCAATATGCATTTCAAAAAGAAAAACAAAAATCACTGAGATAACAGAAAGATGCAAGACTTCATATATAAAACATTTTTAGAGGAAAAATGTTTACAATGGCAGATGGATCACTGAACATGCAGTGCAAACTGAAGTCTTAGCAATGAAATATGGTCCAAACGTGTCTACTTTAAGAGCTAAATGCACTTTTAAAGAGATCAACTTCTGAGTTTTAAAAACAGAAGTTGGAAATGATTACTTAAATTACAAACGATCACTTCCCAAAGGATTTTTCGGGTCTGTCTTTAAAAGTTTAAATTCCCATAGGAAAACTCATATTGAATTTTATTAGATGGAAGCACGTAAACCTGTGTTGTTCTTGCACTGACAACAGAACAAACCCAAGAGATGATCTCCAACCTGTACACATCACAAAGAGACTCACAAAAACCGCAAGCTCTATAGCCTTTGGAAAAATTTGAGAATCCCTAGGATCTCAGAAAGACACACAGATTTCTTGGGCTGACAGATCTGTCTTTGGGATGAAATTTTCCATAGTTTATCATTTGTCTGGAAGGATCAAATAGGAAACAAAGAGTTGAAAACTGAGTCAGGTATTATCCACCCCCACCCTCAGCTCTCCTTAATTGTTTTGTGATTGGTGGGATTGCATTCTGGGTGACTAGAAAGCAGAAGGGGAGATGTTCATAAGTTTCCTGGCTTCCATACCATGCATAGTGTTTTCCATACTTCCTTTGGTGTTTGACAGCCATTTTAACATATTATTCCTCAGGACAACCTCTCAAGGTAGGTTGAAATGATCAAAAATGATTTGTCCCTCAGTGAAAAACAGAACTCTAACCTTGCTGGTGGTTAGCATTCTGCTGTCTATGGCTGAGCTCCATCTGTTAGGAATCTCCAAATAAGGAGATGGAAAAATTTCAAGCTTACTTAAATGTGTCAGCTCTGTGCAAGTTCCAGAGCAGATTTGCTGAATCAACAGATGGGATGCAAGTATTTCTTTTTCATCTCTGATTCCTCAATGCCTTTTATTCATCAGTGTGATTTCTTGGTCACGGACACAAAGAACTTTACATTCTTAAAAACCAAATAGAAATGTTGCTTTGGCCAAATGCTATAAGCCCAGTCTTAGTACTTATCTCATGTCTCCATCCTGTTAGAGGAATAGGCAGAAGGTAAGATCAATGGACAAGATCTCTAGGTTTCAGTAAGCAAGCTCTTTGTGTTATCATGTGCTTAATAAATTAATTAGTTTTAATCTCATCTTTTTAGCCCAGGAAGCTTAATCCTGTTTAGGAAAGCCATGATCTGAATAGCCCCCAAAATTTGGTTGAAAACAGCTTATTAACCTCATTGGTTTCTATCTTGTGAGAAAACATTTCAAAGTTCTCTTTAGTTTCCTAACACAGAGCTTCAAAAGTTTTGATGACATGGAAAACAGGTGGTCATAAACAATCTTTCAGATTGGCAGCCACTCAAGGCTTTCCTGCATCTGTTGTTACTTTTGAAAGTGGGTCCTCTCTGTCATATTTCTACGGCCTTTTAAAAGAATGACTAAGTGCTTTTAGATTAATTTTGTCTTTTCTGACAGTAATATGTCTTGATTGGCACTGATATGTCAAAGGACTGGTCCCTTCTTGCCTAAATGGCACTTTTAATTTAGGTTGAGAGACTAGACTCATGTCAAACTATTGGAGGGAAAACAGCCTCATTTTCTTTAGTATATGCCCAAAATATTGCTGAGGTCTCTGCCTATAGAGTTGTGTATTCTAAGCATTTATTTAGAGGCTGTGAATTCAGTCTCTGTTTCTTCATCCTACTTCTTATGGCTATGCAATGCTGAAATGTTAGACCAATTTTTGAAAGTTTATACCTTCTCTAAATGTTTATCCAGTGAAAATTTTATCACTTATCAAGCATCTAGGATATTGCAAAACTCATTCATTAGTAGCAACTGCTTTTTTATTCAGATAACCTTCTAACTTGAGAGCTACCTAATAAGGCATTACCATGGTCTCAAAACACAGTGGTGTCTTTATAAAAAAAACCACAGTACAATTAGACAAGAGTGATGTTCTCAACTCTGCAAACAAAGCCTGTTGTTTAAGGAAAGGTGTCTCAGTGAAAATCTAGTTTCCCAGGTAAAATACAACTCCAGTTTCTCTATTTTGGGTTTGAGATGGGAAGTGGATCAGCATTCATCTCATCTGGAATATTAACATTTGGCCTGCATTAGAGAGAGTCTCAATTTTTCCAAGAAATGTGTTACCATACTAAGTCTTCAGACTGGAAAACCAGATGACACTAGTAAATTATGAAGTTTACAGCAAAATGGTTGTATAATAGACAAAATTGAAATCACAAGTACAATAGACATTTCTAGAAAACAGTAACAGTATCTTCAGCAAACTAATCCCCCACAGTTCTAATTCCTTTTGTCAACTAAGGAAAATAGACCACACCCTTGATTATCAAAAGAAAGAGAGAATCTCTATTAAATGAGACTTTCTTTGTCTAGAATCTCAAAGGATGTCTCAGGAAACTGAGTCAAATTCTTAAAAGCACAGTATTCCATCTTTGCCATATTTCCAGTTTGCCATCAGAAAATCTTTTCTCTTTTTGCTCTTTCATGAAATTTTAGCTTCCTGTTTTCAGAAGCCATTCAATTTTATTCTCAGTATTTAACAAAAAATCAGATAACTCAAAATCCCAACTTATCGCCTATACATTTAAACTGGTACCATGTATCATCTTTAGGACTTAATTCTCTCATAGAAATCTGGCTAAGAAAGGCTATTTGGTTGATTTCATAATATACAACTTAGGTTCATTTCCCAAATCCAGGTGTCTCTTTTCTTAGATCCTTAGACTTTTTTGTTTCCTTGAAATCTTAGATTTCAGTATATCCTAGAAATTTCTCAAGTATGTGATTTATGGATTTGCATTTCTTCCTGATAGGGTCTTGAATGGAAGCATGTCATTCATATAGAACTTAAATGATAATATGTAAATGGATTTTGAAAATAAGTGAAACTTCTTGGTATATTGTAACAACAACAAAAAAAACTTGTCCCATTTTAACAGGTTGTTCTGATTATCTTATTTTTCACTCCTAATTAAAACCTACTGAAGTGAGACTGTTTTTCAGCTGTTGTCTTTTGGTAGATAGTGGTTGAAGTAATAGTCTCTTCTGTAAATCTAACCTGCACCAATGTTTATTCATTTTTTGGTTACTGTTAAAAGCTATTTGTGGTGGATTAAGCATATGCAGTCATCAGCCCCTGCTTTTGATATGTCCCTTCTGATTTTTCTCATTCTAGTAAGATACCAAAATTAATGGGAAGGGCTGGTTCCTTAAAATAAAAGTCTGTTGGTAAAATACTTTTAGAAATCATTATTCACAGCAGGGTGACAGAGATCACTGATATTGAGCAGTAATCCGTTTAATTATACAGTACCTAGATATTTCTCAGTTCCTTATCTATTCATTAAATACTTTCTTGAATGCCAAATGTGTGCTAGATATGGTGTTAGCTCTACCCGGAAGCACAGTGGTGAACAAGGCAGATGTGGTGTCTCATCTGTGGAGCTTATAGTTGAGGAATTAAAATAAGTGCTAAAAGGAAAAGTACAGGGTGCTATAGATGAACCTAACTCTGTCTAGACAGTTAAGATCAGGTACCCAGAAAGGAGTAAGAATTTCCATTTTCAAAAATGAAAGAGTGTAGTATTATTTTGGAACCCTTCTGAGTCTTCCTCTTGTGGTAGGACACCCATATAAACACTCATACACATACCAGTGTTGTAAGGGTCTTAAATTAAGGATGTATATGTCTAGTAGGACATAACTATAATTTTTAACCCAGTTTTCCTGGGTTAGTTGCTAGTAACTGAGTTGAAACAGGCTATTGTGAGTCTTGATTATAATTCTTGACTCGAAGTCTTGACTGCACGGTGTCCCAAATAAGTATTAATGATATAATCTTCCTATTTGTAGAGTAGCTTTAGTTTTTTTCTCTTTCTGGTCCAACACTTGATCCCCAGAACCACAAACTCCTGCGTGTGTGGCTGACAAAATTGCACCGGAATGCAGGCACCAGAGAGCACATGTCATTCCATTTATAAGTCTATCTCATTCCAGCCCTCAGTTGAAAGGTATTTTGCTAATCTTAGAAACAACTAGAAATATGTTCATTTAATTAAAATGAGCTGTTCCTTTATATCTATTTAGTATCAAGTAATATACCTTGCATCCTAGTCTAAGAAGTCTTTACTTTTCCTTTTAAAGAAATTCTTGGATGCAATTAACAGAAAGCCACCAATTACAAATTTTTGCCCAGTGGTATTCCTAGGTCTTAATTACAGTCTCTGACTTTGGGTTCTTCTCCACAATAAGAACAGTCAGAAACAATTATCTCTGAGGTCAGGAATACTGAAACTGGATCATTTGCTAGTTTATATAGGATATTTAAACATTTCCAAAATAATGGACACGGCATGCAGTGTAAGCTGCTCAAGTACTTTTGAGTAAAAGTTATAAAATCAAGGCCAATAGGGACGGAAATTTCTTGATTCTGCAATATTTGGTACCATCAGCCAGTGGATCAAGAAAACCAGAGAAGTCATCTAAGGTTGTTTAACTGGTTCTTCAAGGAAACTATTTAATATGGTATTCAGTGATTATCTAAAATGTGTTAAAATGTGTTAGAATTCAAGTCAGCTACCTAGAGTGAGGAAGGCAAAATGCCCTTTAGTTTCTTTTTCCAAATGCCTCCTTCTCTTCCTCCTCGCTCCCAGAAACTAGTGATGTAGGCAGGACAAGATTAAATACTGTTTTAATTGGTCAGCTGATGAAACACCTGTTATCCACCATAAGCAGCTTTCTTCTCTCACCCCAGAAATAAATCATTACTCACTGTATCCAACACAGAAAATACTTGCCCCCTCACCTTGTTCCACTCTCCACTGCTTTCCCCTGCCCTTCAAAACACTTGCCACTAAGGACCTTCAACACACTAAGGGCCTTAGACTAATGAAAACCTGGGGCTGTAAGGGACCTCAGAGGTCATGTAGTCCAACCTGCCTGCCCCCATCCTGAGAGTTGCACCCATCTGGGGCACAGACTTGTGACTTCATGAAACTAATGCCTGTTATTCTCCCTGCTCTCTCCTTTGTCCCTACAGCGCCATGGCTACTTATTCTGCCACATGTGCCAACAATAACCCTGCACAGGGCATCAACATGGCCAACAGCATTGCCAACCTGAGACTGAAGGCCAAGGAATATAGTTTACAGAGGAACCAGGTGCCAACAGTCAACTGAGGAAAAAAAATAATTAAACAGGCCTAAGAAGAAATCAAAAACCATAAGACACTTATCCTGCTCTGTCATTTCTACATCTGCTGGAAAAAAAATAAAAATAAAAACAAACAAACAAAAAAACCAGAACTAAATTATTGGGACCATGGCAGAGAAAAGCAGGAGAGGAGCAAAATGAAAATTAGTTAACAAATGTTCCTCCTCCCTCTGGGATACCACCACCACTTGTTTCTGTGTGTGTTAATTTTGTTTTTCCTTCTATTCATATGCTTTGCTTAATATACTCTGAGCTTCTTCAGTTAAGTTCAGCCCACCCACCCCCATGATTGTATGGGTTTTAAAAGAATCGACAGCAGCCAAAGAAACCATATATGTATATATATATTCAGAATACTTGCCTATAGTCTCCTCAGTGAACCTCAGTGCCTTACCGCATCCTTCTTCCCAGTTCTCTGATCAGAAGCTCTAGGAACTTCTGAAAAGCCAAAGTCTTTCTGAAGAATTGGTGCCAGACCATAGTTCCCTTGCTCATTGTCTCCACCTCTGTTGGTCATGATAAGGTTATTCCATCAGCTACTATGGGGGGGGAAACAAAGCAGTTGTATACAACATCTGGTCACTGGCCTGTCTAATCCAATGTGATTGGCTATGCCTGGCTACTTCTACGCTCTAAGCTCTAGATTTAAGCTCTAAGCAATAGAGGATAATATCACCTCACTACTACCCCTCACCCCTATCCAAGCAAACAGCCATCTTAAGTTAAAGATATTTGTTGTTTCTTGAGTAATTTGCTAACATAGGCTTATTTGATAGAAGACTTATTTTTCACATGAGAGAGGAAGAGACATTTCTCTAGGAAAACAAACACTAAGTTGTGAAAGGCATGGCCTACATCTCTTTGGTGCCTTAAGGGTGGTCAGATGCACACTTATATATATACTGTATATATTTATATATTATATATATATATATAAAATATTCTTACAAGCTTGAGTTTGCAGTTTCTCAAACACTACCAAGAGCAAATTTCACACCATCGCCAGTGTCCTTATTTCTACCGTGGTAAAACTTTTTATTAGGGATCTTGTTTCCTTTCTTTCTCTACAAAAAATTCTCACTATGGCCACAGAGAAATTGATAAAGCACCTGTTTGAGAATAGTTATAACTTTCACATTAGCGTTTTAAATACATGAGAAACAATCGAGGCTATGAAAATGTCCTTGAGTTTGGCACCTGAACTCTGGTGAAATGCTGATACATCCTAGGCTGGTATGAGAAAGACTTAGCAGAGGAAAAGCCATTTAGTTATCTGTCCTTTTCCCACTCAACAGGAATATGAAAGATACAGGATTCAGTGAAATACTTAAAGGTTTATCTAAATTCTAAGAATTTGGAAGGCAATTGTTGGCTATTTGTATCTTCTAATCTATTGAAACAAAGTTTAGTATCTAGGGCTGGGAGCCAGGACTGACTGATCTTTTGTTTCTTTCTCTTTGTTTCCCCCATGCTTTTGTAACTTGTCAGGTAGACATGACCAAACCACATTATCATGCTGTGCCTTGGTTTACCTTTTTTTTTTTTTTTTTTGTAACATGTGTTTAACAATACTTACCTACCTCACAGGGGTGTTGTGAGGCTCTAATCATTTGCTCCTTTATTCTTTCCTGTATTCTCTGTATGTCCAGCACTTTGTAGCCATGGGAGGGAAGGGACTATGAAAGTAAACTAAGTTAATAGAAGGCTATGGTACCCCAAAGCCTTGTTTTCTAGCAAGGAGATGCTACCTTGCTGTAAATACTTATAACCTTGCATTTGGAAATGAGAAATAGGTTTACATTTGCAGGCCTCTCAAAATTGATATCATTTGACCAAAAAATAACTTGAGACACACAGAACAGACATCTGTTTGACTTATATTTTCATCTTGACCAACTTGGATTTATAATAATTTTTTAAATTAGTCGAAAAGCTTTAGATTGATTTTGGCCAAATATGCCAACTGTTAGTAACAGGCAAGGATTTGGGATTTAAGGTGCACTTTCAGTACACATTTGTGAGTTTCCCTGGCATATCAGATTGAACTAATGGTGGTATTTTCAGTCAAAGTCATCAACCTGAAAACGTATTTCCAATGCTGATTCTAAACTTCTTTTAAAGAAAGAAGCCCATCTTATATGCATTTGCTTTCATCAACTGATTTCCTCTTCTTTTAACATACTATTAAGTCATTTCTTACTGAATGGTTTATGTAGGCTGGCCAAACAACACACATTACTGCTTCCTAAAGTATTCTTCAACTAATTCTCTCGTCCACTAGTTGCTGAGGATTATCAAGGTTTTATCCTAATAGATCAAAATATTCTTTGTGGAAAGAGTGCAGTCCAAGAAACCAGTGAACCTTTGGAGTTTGGGGAGAACAACTAAAAGAAGGTTAAAAGATTTTGCTAAAAGTGGGGGGAATCTTAAAAGAGGGAGTAAAGAGATAGAGGATCATGTAAAACAAGGTCATTGAAACTTTCATCCTGACATTTACTTTGAGTGGTGAAGAGAAAAGCCTGAACCCCCATAACCCCAGTGCTGGATGAAATTAGGCAGTGCCTGGGCAAGTGCTTGCTGTCCAGGAATATCATAGAGTAATCAATGGTGTCAGCCATAGGAGCTTTTATTGCTAGTGAATCAATACCACAAACATCGACTATGTAGGGATCTGATGGAGAAATGTACACAGGGTACCAGCACTCAATTTTTTTCATTCATTATCGATTTAAAAAAAAATAGAAGTTTCATATGTGATTTGAAAGAACAGCATTCTGGCTCCTAAACCAGGTGTGAGAGGGCCTCAGGGCCATGAAGTTCAAAGGCATATCCCTGTTCTTCATCATCTATACCCAGCTAACAGATGAATACATGCCAACCATCTGTGTTCCCAGTCCCTCCCCAAACAAGACACTGATTTTTAGAGTACTTGGCAGGTTAAATCAAGCTGGAAGAGGTGACTGGATAAAAAAGGGAATGACATTTAGGGTATAAAGATCTCATAAGAAATGTAATATGTAAATTATATCTTGCTTTATGATGTAAAATATACATTGTTTGCGCTAGAATAGAAGTGATTCCTTTTCAATAAAAAGAATGAAGGATACAACTATGTCTCCTGAGTCTGATGGTTCTTTTCCCTTTGAAATTTAAAAACAGATCTGCTAAGATCTAAGACTGCATTCAGAAAAAAAGTGAAGGTAAGAGGAATTTCTGAACAAGAGAACTTCTTAGAGTATAATATTTTCTACATATTTTGTTTGTTTCTCACAGACAAAGATAACAGTAGGAGAAAGTGGGGGTACTTTTTAGTAGAATGGGTAAGTGTAGAATGAACCTTTAAGGAGAGTTTTTCACCCACCCCTTTAGTATCCACCATAACGTATATCATTAGACAAAACAGATTAATAACAGCCTTTTCTTTTAGAAAAAAGAAGTAACAAAGTAAAATTTCTTAAGCACCTATTGTTACAGTATTGAGTGTGTAGCAAGTGGGTGGTAGAAAAATGAAATAGGAAAATGAGTTCTTTTTCATACAAATTAAAGTAAATCTGATTTAAATGGCAAATATATCATGAACAAATTTATGCAATAGAAAGTGAAGTCACATCCAACTCTTTGCGACCCCATGGACTGTAGCCTACCAGGCTACTCCATCCATAGGATTTTCCAGGCAAGAGTGCTGGAGTAGGTTGCCATTTCCTTCTCTAGGGGATCTTCCCAACCCAGAGATTGAACCCAGGTCTCCAGCATTGCAGGCAGACGGTTTACCCTCTGAGCCACCAGGAAAGCCTATAGTTCAAGACAATAAGTGTGTCCAAGAAGTAAAGCAGATGGGAGTTCAGAAAAGGAAGCAAGAAAACACTGAGCTGGAATGGGAGAGAGTTTCACTGAGGAACTGGGACTTGAGTTTCATCAGCAAGGATCTGGGCAGGAGAAGGGGAGGTGATGGATTTCAGGTGGGAGGAGTGGTACAGAGGAAGGGATGAAGGGAGGGACACAAGAATGAGGAATTTGTGTTCCAGGACCATGGCAAGATGGGCCTAGAAGGGATGGAGAGCTTATTTTGAAGCAGAGTAGAAGAAAACACTGAAGGTTGAAGTTGATTCTTCATCTTGCCATGTATTATGTATCAAAGGAGTATGGATTTTTCCCCAGGCCATCGAGATTCATTGAAAGTTAGCAGGATTGTTGTGGTAAGAGGATGGAGATGAACTAGAGCAGAACAGAAACTGGAAGCAGAACAGATAGAAGAGAAACAGAAAACAAAGGAGGCACAGGAAACATCTTGCAGGAAAAAATCAACAGAACTTCAGGACGGGAGAAAGAGACTAGAGTCCAAGTAACTCTGATTCGAAACCTGGGCACGACGGGGAGGAATCACTGACACAAATCAACAAAAACAGGACAGGGCCAATAACAAGAGAAAGGTATATTGCACTCTAAGGACTTCCCTGCCAGTCCAGTGGTGAAGGCTCGACACTTTCACTGTGGGGAGCATCAGTTTGATCCCTAGTCAGGGATCTAAGATGCCATATGCAGCATGGCATGGCCAAAAAAAAGAAAAATCTGAAATGTAAGTGTTCAGTAAGTGAAGAAGTAGGGCTTAGAACTGAAGTCAAGGGTGGAGACAGAAATTTGGGATTCATCTTTAAGGAAGTGACACCTTGAGGTATAAGTATGAATAATTCTTTGAGAAGAAAGAGTTTCATTGTGACTCAAATAATTATTTCAGTAAGTGACTTTTGGAAGTAGTTAGCTCAGGGAGAAAGACAGGACTTTGAAAAACATTTCCAATTAGGAAGAGAGCTACTGAAAGCAATTTACAAGGAGCTTTTTAAGAAATAGGGGAGAGCTCAGCTTCTTTGTTATCTCAGATTTAAGAAAAGAGAAGTTTTAAAAAAGAAGGGCATCACATTTCTCTAATAATTAACAATGTTGAACATCTTTTCATGTGCCTCTTGGCCATCTATGTCTTCTTTGGAGAAATGTCTTCTGCCTATTTTTTGACTGGGTTGTTTGTTTTGGTGCTGTTAAGCACCATGAGCTGTTTGTAAAATTTGAAGATATCACCTCACGCTAGTCAGAACAGCCATCATCATTAAAAAAAAAAAAAATCCACAAACAGTAAATGCTGGAGAGAGTGTAGAGAGAAGGGAACTCTCCTACACTGTTGGTGGGAATGTAAATTGGAGAACAGGATTGAGGTTCCTTAAAAAATTAAAAATAGAGCTACCTTATAACTCTGTAATCCCACACCTGGGCATATATCCAGAGACAAACATTATCTGAAGGGATACATGCACCCAAATGTTCATTGCAGCACTGATTACAATGGCTAAAACTTGGAAGCAACCTGCGTGTCCATTGACAGAGGAATGGATAAAGAAGATGTGGTACATATATACAGTGTAATATTAGCCAATAAAAAGAATGGAATAATGCCATTTGCAGCAACAAGGATGGACCTAGAGATTGTAATACTAAGTGAAGTAAGTCAGAGACAGAAGGAGAAATATTGTACGACATCCCTCATATGTGGAACCTAAAAAGAAGTAATATAAATGAACTTACTTACAAAGCAGAAAGAAACTCACAGACTTAGAGAACAAATTTATGGTCACCGGGGGGTGGGGGGGGGAAA